>JAQBSW010007592.1:0-39845 GCA_029291075.1 Eudiplozoon nipponicum | reverse complement strand
GAAGGCGCGAATTAAAGTGACCCTGTTGCTCTAACAAAAAATTAGTAATGTAGCAATTGAACAGTCGGTCACCACCTTTAGGCAAAATATCAAAACATCCTCCCCCTCGTAGAAAGGTAGGGGCGTTTGCTCCTCTATATCAAGCATTAAACGGAACGGAAATTTCAAAACGTAGCATCTGCAATAATTTAACGGACAGCAAATAAAAGGCAAAACATTTTGACAAAGATGTTGCAAAGCCATGCTTCATTTATTACCAAATTGGCTGATTACAGCCAAGTTTGACTGTTAATTAACAAAAAACTGATACATATAGAAAAAAGCAATCCCTTTATTCATTAAAAAAACGGTATTATTGAAAGATAGCCGTTAAAGAATGGCGTTCGTAACCGTCCCGTTGCTGGCGAAAAGGTTGCAATAACACATCCTGCCAAAACGTGGATTTAAACTGAAAATCAGCATGTACATAAGGCATACTGAACGAACCGCGTCAAATTGAAATCAAACGCCAATCCCAAATATCCAAAGCTAAAATGAACTCGATAATTAGAATATAAATTTTGGTGCAGAGGGAATGCTTACCTCCCTTTGGTCTTTATCATTTAATCAGCACAGAATCTCATTTCGAAGCTTTAAGATGCATTTAGGACAGATTGCAGAAGGTAAACTGTGCGTAATTACAGGAGAGCGAGAGAGAGAGAGTGAGAGAGAGAAATACTTCTCTTTATCAGAGAAATAAGACCTACGAGGTCAATTAGGAAATAAATGGTGAGGCTTACTTTTCATAGGCATCTTTAGAGGAAAAATGATCGCTTATCATGCAGAAGTGTGTACTGTTTGCATATCTTTTTAGATAAATATCGAGGTTTAGACCAATTCATAGTCAAGAAAAATGCAGCTAGTTTGAAGGAAAAATATAGCTTCCATTTAGCATGTCTCGCTTTTCGAGAAAACCAACTGGAAAAATAACCAATCATTGCTTTGAAAAGCTAAGACGGTGCAAGGCTTAGATAGGATTAGTGTCGTGCACGACACTCATGACAAAGCCAGTTGATGGGCGAAAGAGAACAGAAAAAATTACGGTTGGACACCAGTATGTGGAGAACCTTGGCTGTGCGGCATGAAAATGCCGAAAGTAAACACCACATACACCGCCAAGGCGGATCGTACCAGCGGCTTCAATCGCGGCATTTTCAATGAAGTCAAAAATATGTGCAGCTAGCGTGGCCAAGGGCACTTCCAGCAGAGCAAACCAAGTAGATCAAGCGCAAAGGAAACATATTCGTCATCTAACCAAACAGAGGAAGACAACAGAGGCACGAAAATGATGAAGCCATTCGATGGGTATATACCATTGCGTAGAAAAAGTAGAACGCACAAAGCTGCATACAACAGTTTGAGCAAACACAGCATTAGGCGTCAGTACAACCGTGAACGTAAACGTATTTCCCCGCTGGTAGTCCAGCAGATGTGCAACCCCGACGCCTCAACTAATGCTATTGTCTTTCTACGTTTGCACTCGAATCGCTCATTTTAAGTAAGAGAATACAACTTGTTAGTTTTGGTAAGACGTTTAGGTGTAATGTCACATCAACCGAGTGAATTGTGTCAGCGCAAATAGTTGAACACCAATTGACAGAATTACACATTCTAAGTGAAGCGTTGCGACGAAATTTAGGTGCAACATCACACACACAGGCGCGTACACACGCAAACACACACAAGCACACACATACAATAGTAAGTAAACAGAAGCGCACATGCTATAGTTAATCATCAACAATATGAAGACACTCAATTTGTGCTCCAAAACGCAAATCGATACGAAATACGCAATCACGCAGTTTCAGCTCCGATAAGGCAACTAGCAAAACCGTGAAGATAGCACTCGGCAACACAGACCAATATTAAGTTGAACAAACAGAACGTGTGTACAAGAGTGCAGAATAATAGTGATACATGGTGTGAGAAACCACTGAAATGCATTAATCATTAATATGATAAGCATTAGAAATCTTAATTTAAAAAATCACCAACACCAAGTGCATGCAAGAGACTGGTCCAGATAACGACATTTTACGAGACACTACCTTTTCACTGAAATAATGTGAAATCAATTTGACTAATGAACAAATACAGAAAATTGTTTAGCCAGTGAAATTTAAGGCCGAGATTGGTTACTTCATGACGGACCATCACTTTCGAGGCATTTTTTCGATGTATTAAGTCTAGGACTGACTGATTTAAAACGAACAAGTAGCATTCTTAACACAACATGCTAGAATCGAAGGCATGAAGGAAGGACTTGTGGAGCCGAGTCAGACAGTAAAAGTTTGCTTGGCAAAAAACAAAAACAAATGAAAACGAAATCAAAAAGTATAGCATAGGACAGCATAACATTTAATCTTCTTGAAAAACAGAATGAACCTCGCGCACCGGAAATAATAGTAGGTTGACAATTCTACAAAAACCTCGCTAAGCAAAAGATCTTGTGCGAACTCAAAAAAGGGGTAAGCTTGAAGCAAAATCATTCAAACCCGGAGAATCGTCACAAACGTACACTGTGATTATCTGATTTAAGGAAGATAAATGAATGTTTGATGTATAACGAATTTCATGTAGGATGTTAGAGGTCATGACACTCGCTATTCAGCGCAGAATAGCGACAGGGATTAAAAATAGAACGTGGGAAAGCTTTTAATATCAATGAAGTTTAACTGAAAACGTAATGGCTCCATCCCGTCGGCCCAAAATTTTCGACGAATAAAGCCATAGTAATGGATATAGGCATCAACGAAACATCACGAGAAAGAGATATCTGCAATCGAATAAGAGCAAATTCAGAAAATTGACTCTTCCGTACGACAGGTTAAGCATAACAGCTTCGCTTAGCACAGCGGAAGATCTACAGTTTGGTGTCCAAATCGCTTGCAACGAACTTCCATCGACAAGTAGCCAGTTTAAAACGGAATTTGGCAATAATCAATACAAAAGTATCGTGCCTACCGCCCGGAATTACTGGTAATGGCAGCTTTAAGTAGTGCTGTTCCCAAAATGACATAACCATAAGTACGCTGTACTCCACAGAATGATACGTTTGTTTTGGTAAAATCGTGAAGAAACAGCTTTGCAAAAATTTACCGATACAGAAGGCCCTATGGATTATTGATAATCTACTTAGATGCGTAAGTGGAGAGAAGAAGTAGCATAGATATGCAAACAACCCTGTTTACTTTGCAACAATCCTACACAAAGCCGTGACAATTTTGGCCACATCTGACCTAAACTACAAACAGTTATTTTCGCATTCCCACTTCGTTTTGGAGTAAGCTGGTAGACGAATAGCTGGAAAAGCAAGCACGCAAGGCGTAAATATGCTGAACACTCAGCCTATGCATTACTCAATTTTTGTTACGTACTATTAAAACGGAATGACGCGCAGTGGAATTCAAGGAGGGTGAACGCCTCGGATAAGGTGAATGACAAACGCCATATAGACGGTCTTCAGGTAACCGCGCAAAGTTGAACGAAATAAAGAATGGGTTACGGATACATAAAAGATTTCATATGAAAGCGCGACAAACTGTGGTTAGTTGCTAGTAAATACAAATTTTGTTAGTGTATTTTTGCATTAAAACACGCAAAGACAACGTGTGCTAAAGGTAATTTTCAGATCAAAAGTATTTCAACAGGGCAGTGAATTTGTGATGAGACAAGCAGAAACACAATACATGAAAACAAAGGAAGCAGGATAACAGCTCAACATACGTGAATAACTACTGCCTTTTAGAGCATGAATTTCATGCAAATTGATGTGAATTGAGTCAGAGAATGGCTGTAGAACAACCACCCTCTGAAGTGGAAGGTGAGTGACATTTGAAGGCATACTTCCTGATGAGTGTAAATAAAAAGTCGAGTAGAAAGTAAAAAGGGAGAAATAGATGACGCCATGTTTCCACAAATTAATGACGTCAAAACCACAAATGCTATAGAAAAAGTCTTTACCGGTTCTCGCTATTCTTGCCGGTGTATAGATAACAACATAAAAAGGCCAATTGCCCACACGAAACAGTCGGATGCCCTTTTTCAAAGTCCTAGTGAATGGAGAACAACATTTGAAAATCAAACCATACCTGTTTCAAAGTAGACAAAATCCTATCCGACGAAAGTGTAAACGTAATTGACCTACTTGCCGCCAGTTAACAGACAAATAACAAACAACTTAGGCACAAACAGACAGAGTGAAACAGCTAGAAGAAGAGCACGACACTCTCCAAATCAATAGTAGGCGAGTCCAATGATCACATGGCGTGTTGCGCTGTACTACGCATATGCACTAATTCTCCACCCTATACAGTGTTCATCCGACAGTTGTGAAATAGGCTCAATCAGAGAAATGGAGAATGAAAGAAAGTCATACGGTTTGTAGGAGACATGCCAAAATGTCCAATCTTACTACAGCATAATTTATTGAAAAAGCCAGATAAATAGAGAGAAAATACAAAAAATATGAAAAACAAGGAAACGTCTTATGTCAGATACTGAAAAGGTAATTGTGCTAGAAGCACGGCGCGCACACTTCCACTTTTCCAGCAGCACTTAAAACTTTTTCTTTGCGTCGAGATGATCAATCAGTCGTCAGTTAAATGTGGCGCTAATAAAGTGCGGTGGTTGTGTGGCGTTGTGCAATCACAATAGGCTCCTGCATTTGAGGATTGGCACTGCGTTGTTGTGAAAGACGTTGACTGGGTACTGGATTAGGATAGTGATGAATAATGCGCAACATCTGTTCACCTTTTTCGGCGGGCAAAATCTCAGTTGCATCACGCACATGCGTCACGGGTCGTTCGCCATCTGGACCTTCTGTAGTCACAATGCAGCTCAACGTTCGGTTTGGAACATGCTACACACGTATACAAAGAAAAAGGCGTCAGTAGAAAATTTATATTATAAAAATGGAAGTGTCGTTGACGCTTTCAGAGACGAAGAAACACCTGAAGTTAGCACAGGACGTGCAAATGCAATCCATTAAGCGAACATATTTCGTGTCTGATGTTGACAACTTGCTTAATCGATAACACAGCTTAACAAAAACATGCCAGCCAGCCATAGTGCAATATATGAATCAATGATGACGAAAATAGCTATTTAAGTAAATGGCACGGCCTTGAATAGAGCATCAACCCCGTTTTTAACGAGTTGCATTACCTATCACAATTGCCATCCCACAGACGTTATGAGGCGTATTGACCTATCGTAATCACTAAACTTGCAAAACAACACTTAATAACGTCTTTACGTAATAAATGCAAAATTAGGTTTTCAAAACACCGAAAGACAGATCCATCCCAAGCAGACTCACATGGAGTGTACATAATTGGAATATCGACTGAAAAAGTATTAAGTAATCACAAGCACAGGCCAAATTGATATAAGTTAATTTAAAATATATATATATATATATATATATATAAAATAAGCATGTAATAAAATAGCGAAGAAAATTTCTTCAGTAGACCAATTTCGTCCACATTGGAACTCAAATACTGTCAAGAATTTATGACGGACAGGGCTCGAATCTGAACACATTTTCTTCAGAGCCTATGATTCTATATCCCTTCTAACAGCCTGTCGCACACTACAAACAATCTAGTTATATACGAACTTAAGCTATTACTTAGCCTTTACTTCAGGTAAACCCTGTGGCGCCTCTTAAGAACTAAATTTTCAGCCACCCAATCATAATCTGTGAATAAGGAACAGACACAATGCTACCTGGGGAGGTGGTATTTTATTGGAACTTTAGGTAAAAAAAGAATTGCCACCTAGACCCAATCTAAAAGAAATGATAACCAAAATCCTGTTCGAGCCCGGTTCGTGATAAACATTGGATTGTACGTGAAGATTTCACAATAAGGACGAGACCGGTCTACTGTATGAATTGCCTTTTCTACATTTTACAATACTTATTGTATACTGACAAATGTATGCATATGATGTATGAGACTGATATTGATTTCAATATCGCAACCTTGATTTAAATAATTGTTAGAACCGTTCCAGTAACCAGTTTTCGTATCTAATGGCAAAGTGTATGCAGTGTACGGCAGAATGGCGTAGTGGATATTAGCAAACTCCTAAGCAAATGTTGCCCGATACGAGGCTTGTCCGCAGCAAATTCTGGACAGTGCTTGAAGGTTTTCAAATAGTGACGAAATTGATCTACTGAATGAATTGTTTTTACAAATACTTAGTTTATATTGGCAAATGTATGTATAATGGGAATGGTGTTTATACCAAGCTCGCAGCCCTAACTCGAGAAAGTATCAATTCGGCCAATTTTATTTATTAACTGATAAATCCTCAATCGAAAACAAACGAGAACACATACACACAGGCATGGCGTACGCTTATCTCGTGAGTCGTCAGTATGTTTTATTTAATCACTGTAATTTTATTTCGATTAGTGTACACAGACACACAAAAACAAATTTGACATATATTTACCAAGTGAAAAGACATTTATGCTTAAGAGATCTAACAATAAGTATAAATGGGACAGTTTAAACTAAATTTTACATTTGACATGTCAATTTTTTTGTGGGATGTGCTTTCCGTTGAAAAGGGCTTACGAAAACAGAAATCAAAATATTCTGAATTAAAAGGATGACAGTGGATGCTGACACCTTGTTGCGTCCAGCAAGCATAAGGTAATTAATCTATTCCCTGCAGTGCAAAATGTTTCTTTCGAAACTCTTTTTAACCTCTGACCTAGTATAGACGATTTTACCACTGTAAAATAGACAACTGCGCAAGATATCCACTCGTTCGACCTGTTGGAAATCAACCTACAACTGCCTTTTCTATTTAAGTTGTGCAACTTGTTGGTTATGCCTTAATTCGCAAATCCCCATTTGATCAATAAAAACTAAAGACGTTTTTTCAAGCCAAGCCATAGTTTGTTGGCTACACTTCTACTTCTAAATATCTGTCGGTATTGATGGCTCACCAAAACACATCAGTAAATGATTAATATTTCATAAAATACAAATATATACATAACTAAAATAAATAAATAGTCAATTCTCTCACTTTTATATAGAGCCAGCGAAGAGAAAACTCGCCCCTAAATCGGTTATCGTCCCAACAACCAGACAATTTGTTCACATCTACACGACTTGTCATTTCCGCCACTCCGCTGAACATGCCGGATGAATTGGCCGAGAAGAACAACAATACGTGACCACCTTCCGGAATCGGCGGCCGCTGACGATTAGTTGGCAAAGAGTCCTGCATCTGTCCGGTCTTCTGGTTGTTTCGCGCCAATGACTCCGAGGTAACAGATTTCTCTGCCGCACGCAATGATTTACTGCCAGAGCTGTTGGCTGTATCGGCTCCGGGCTCGATGATGTCCCCTGCAGACTTTGTCTCCTACATGCGAAATCCAGATAAAAATGCACAAAAATTTAATCAACTGTTGTAGTATGTCACAAATACTATTATAGAAAAACTGCTCCTACTGTATAAAAAACAACCGCAAATATAACATAATAAATTAAACAATAATTGATTGCGCGGGTGGTGGTAACAATTCTTTAAATCAAGTGTGCGAGCTTGAAGTAAACACCAATCCCATTGTATTTAACCAGTCGCCGGAAAACATAGCAAGACTAAGGCACTCATATACATTTATCCGTTTTAGACCATCGTCATAGCATGGCGGAAGCTTAAATGAGACGAAGTTAAACGGATGCGTTGCGGCGGTAAACCGGTCATTTTCAGCGGCATTCTAACGACTGCAATGAACATAATTGTATTAAGCTATTTACTTGAATAATTTTCACCTAGCATTCAATGTGTATTGAGCCCTTGCTGCCTTGTAAGATATCCTTTCCTTCTGCTCATTTCTATCTATCGAACTAAACGCCAAATAGGATTTAAATGAACATGCTTACGCTACGGATTGGTGCGGTGACAAGTTTTTTACATTTCGTCTTTACAGTTGCCATCTACGCCTAGTTATTACCAGTTATATCCGTAATCAAACAACGTTTTGACCTGAGAGTCGGTGGGCTCTAGCCAGTGCTACCAGTAGTTTTAAGGAAAATCTTTCTATCAAGTATGATGATGGATCTCATTATTAACTATGCTGGAATGCACTGGCTCCTTGGAAATAAGAAGACAGGCTACGTGCAATGCAAACCCTCTAGCGTTAGAGTTTAATTCGCAATACTACGTAAAGTGAAATATTCTGTCTCAGTTAATATATAAATTGTCAGTGAGAACCCATTTAATTAGAGGGCGTATATTCCACTGTTTAGGTGGCTCGTCTATTTTTATAATGTCATTGTGCAACTATGGTCGGAAATCTGTTTTACTAATTTTCTTTCCAGTATTGCTTCGGAAACACTATGGTAAAGCCTAGAGCACACGCTGAATCTGGCAAATTGAAGTCTTTTAATAATGTTCACGCTTCCTTGCAAACCAAGCCTTCGCTTCTTTCGTTTTATTGCGATAAGGAAAACTTGAAAGAGCTCGCGAATCTGTTGAATACTAATCGCCCACCAGAACCTCAATAGGCGTACTCACAGTAATTCAAATACCTTCTTACTTAGCTATACAATATAATTTTAAAAGCAATAATCAACTGTTCTTCGAGCAAATTTACATGTGTTGACTTCTTAATGCTAGAAAAAAGACTCAATTGCCCACCTTGCCAACAAGAAGCTGTGTACCAGGCACTCGAGACACAGATACAGTGGCCTTTTTAACAGACGAGTTAGACGAGCTGGCACCACGTTGCGTCGCCGATCCTATAGCAGCACTACCGCTTACTGAATTTATAGAGTCACCAGATTGTCCATCATCTCCGGTGTTTACATTCGCAGTAGTTTTACCAAAAGTGTTTGATGATGATTCCAACTAAAGTTGTGACGGGTTTGGCATCAATTTCACAGAGATCCAAAAGATAAAGAGAAGGCAAAGCAATTATAGTCAACTTAATAAAGGAAGACAGTAAAAATAACGAGAAAAGTAATGGAAAAATTTAAGTAGCAAAAAAGCATAAAGAGCATAAATCTAGGGCACATGCACAATGGGTACCGAAAGAACGCACACCTATAAGGTAGAATAAACCAGGTCGCCCAACCGTTCGACTTTCTCTTGCTATGCGAGGAGACGGAGCTGGATGACCAAGTAACCTATATATCGAATAACAGTCATCAGCCGGAATTATCCCGGAATCCGGATAAGCGGCCTTTGGAGACAGTTTCGAAGTCAACGCATCCAGTGTTCCTCAACTGGACGCGAATTATAGAGGAGACAGGCCGATCAATTTTTATCAACCTAAGAAAGCGAAATTCACAAAATTGTTAAGGCGGAGTTCGATTTAGGCAGACATTTCACAAGTTTCACCAGAATACAGTAATAATATAATGCCTGAACTGACAGTCGTGGCTTTTTTGCTCAAAAGAACAGCAGGCGCTGCAGCGACCTTAACAACGTGAAAATAACATCTGAAACTATGCCGAACATGCGTCAAACTATTTTCTGAACAATATAGATACTATTCATCTTTATTATTAAGTTAAATCGATTAGCAGTGACAAAAACTCGCTGAACAGTTCATGCACTATATATATATATATATATATATATATATATATATATATATATATATATATATATATATATATATAGTTGGTACACGTACATACCTACGTGCATACATGCCAACAAAAACGGAGAAATAGATCTCTTGCACAATTTGTCCCAGACGAACCCATGCAAATAAGGCATAATTGACCAGACCTCGCAACTGGACATTGTTCATTGCTAAACTCCCGCAAATTTTCGCCCATTCAAGAATTTCTTGGTGGGGTTACGGTGCGGCATGATAAACTAACTGACAATGGCGAATAATAGCATCTGGGAAAATATGATTGATCTACTCTTGCAGTTTCAGCCAACCACCATAGATACCTCGGTTGCCTGGTATGCAGGAAATTAAATTGGCCTTCTCAAACAATGCCAAAACAGACTCAATCGAGGTTAAAAAACATGATTCGGTGGTGATAGTACAGGCGTACCAGTGCAACCAGTTTTGCGGACGAATACCACAAAGGAATCCTTCCACTTATATGAGGCAGATTCTTTCTTTTGGACTGTAACCATGCGCTTGTGCGCATCATTCCGAAGCTGTATTCCACGCAACATGATAAGTTCCGGTAAGCGATTCCAGTAAATTTTGGGTCACTAATGGTAGTCCGTCCGTCTCTTCAGTAATAGGTGTTTAGATTTTTATTTTGTAACAAGGCAATGGGCTAAATTCAACAATAGCCACTTCTGTAATATGTAGAGGATTAGGAATAGTTTTTGTTTGACTTAGTGCGTCGGATCTGAGTTTACAATTCGAATAGGTTGTTACGATGCCACGCTGCTTCGAACTCGTTAGCAAAATTAGGCCAGTGTTCTACATTATCTGTTTCGTAGCAGGTAGCGAACTTCAGGCGAAGCTCAAGAGCCAGGGTGCGATCTGTTTAGTTGCGCAGCAAACGCCTAATGTTGAAGAACTCGGTATTACATACAGACAATTAGTTCTCACATTGCATTATCAGAAGACAAATTGAGGTTTGCGTAAACTTCCCCTTTCTAGCAGCAAAGATGCCAATTGGTAAATTAACGGTTGTAGATACAGGTTGAGGAGGGTTAGTTGGAACTTTGGGTCTAAAACGATTTCATATAGGATCGGCCTAAAGGAAAGGCTAAACATGAAACATTAGTTAGTATATAACTGAAAATTGTGTGCAGTGTACGGAAGGGTGGCTCAGTGTTTAGCGCACCAGATTCCGAAGCAGACATGCCCAAGTTCGAGCCCTGACCGCGGCAAATTCTGGACAGTACGAGAAGAGCTCCCAATAAGAACGAAGCCGGTCTACTGGACGAATTACCCTTTCTACATTATACAATGCTTAGTTTATACTGACAAATGTGCGTGCATAATGGATCAGGTGTTTATAATAAAATCGCAACCTTGATTAAAGTAAACGAAGTTTAAACAGTAAAATAGCAATTTAGCTGTATCAAACCAAAAACTGGCAGTATACCTTTAAGAGAAAACGCACCGTCCAGAATATTTATTCGAAGAATTAAAAAAGCAGGGACTTCTAGTATGCCTAATACATAAGTAAACATTAATTTAAAGGATAAGCTTCCTGCAATTTTACATTGCATAACTTATCTATAAATATACTATATTATCTAAGTCCGACTACTCGATTAATAAAGGAGCGAATCCGAGAGCATTTCAGACTAAACATAGTTAGTAAAGTCGAGAATGCCTCCGTAATAACTGAAATATTGTTGATGAAAAACACAGTCTAAAATAGACGGACGTTTGTGTTTTTCAACGCAACGAGTAGCATAAACTGTCAACTGCAGCATCCTTAATCTGAAGCTAAATAAACAAAAGGAGATTAAACATGAATTGAACAAAACTGTTGGATTGTTTTTGCGTGCCTCAGCATACGCGTTTCCCGCCTCCCATTCGTTGATGTATCATGCATAGGCTGTTTTAAAAAAATTCTGTACAAGAGACGAGATACTGCAGCCGAGTCGAGGTCTGGCGAAAAGGAAATAGCATTTTTAAACTGTGCATAAACACCGGCTTTACAAAGAATTTCTGCTTCCATACGCGATCTAGTTTTAAGTTAAAATTAAGGGTGTACAACAGTTTGATTGACAGAACATAACATTTGTGTCTACACTGACGCTCTGGTGTTCCAAGAGAGACGTTTCGAAAAACTCACGCATCAAACACACAAACAGCAGATCGCTTGAATATAACTTACATGTGGTTGGGACCACTGTCCTACTCCTGCCACACCTGTACCATATTTATTGGTCACGGGAGCTGTGACACCAGCAAAAGTGTTTGACTTTACTTGCACAAACGCAGCGTCCAATGTAGCATTTCCTTGGCGCGTAGAGCACCAAATTGACAGTTCCATGGCCTTCAATAGATTTGGCTCAGACAATGATTTGATAATAAAATAACGGCTACCTATAAAGAGTCTTTCGTCCAGCTCAGTAGGATTCACATGTCTGTCAGTAATAAAATAAGTGTATGAATTAAAATGTACACTATGATATACACAAATACATTAATTGAAACAAAGCCCACCATTAGCCAGTGATCAATCAATTGGTGGGAGAAAAAATACATTAATTGTATACATATTTAAATATTTACATAAAATATACACATACACGTTGTTGTGTAAAAATGCAAAATATCACATTCTGGTAAGCGATGCCGTCTACTTTCAGAGATGCTGTGTTGTGTCCACCTCTATTGGTTGGGCCATGCACTCGGATATCGTCTGTGTTCATTATCAGTGTATCGTCCAGACGAGACTTAATTATGCCTAATTCTGCAGTTAAATTGATCATTTGAGCAGTCAGTCCTTGAATCAACGTTTCTGAACCGTCAGAAGCCATTTGTAAAGGTATCACACATGCTTTATTTTTACACACTTAAACATAGTATTTTTCTCGCATAACGAGCATCGATTTAATAAAACAAATTAACAAATATTACTTAATTTATGTTCACTTCAGCTCGAAGTCTGCTTTCATCATTAGGCTGACTGCTTCATCCTTATATTGGAGTTTCTGCGAGGAATTTATGTTGACTTAATGCCCGCTCTAGATAAGACCCTTTGTTCGTTCTTTGTATTAAAGGTGGCTTTTGCTACATTCCACACTGGCTTAATCAATAAATTTATTCATAGAATTTTATTTTCAGAATCCGACTGAAATTCCGTTCAAAGCAGCCACGTTTACTTGGCGCGAACATGCGTGTGTTGTAAACTCACAAAGCCGAGCAACAGGCAGACACGAGAGACAGTGCAAAGCTGAGCCTACAGTGACAACGGCATATGCAATAAATTTAAGCGAAATGACGATAGTCCAGTTGTGCTCGTGAGCTATACACGTAAGTAATTGCACCAGCTACACAAACGAGTTGGAAGTAACATTTAAGCCTGACGTTTTAAGGAACTGTTAACAAATATTCGTCGTACCAGTGATCATTTGCCGACAAATTACATGTTCCTTCAATTTATTTCGAGCAGCTATTTATGCACTTCAAACAACTGTCGCGATGTACGTCTATTTATCATAATCATCACGGAAAGCTATATAAAGGCAATTAGTAACTGACTTTTCACTGTCATATAACTATGAGAAATTACAAAAGTGAAGAAGCAATAATAGTAGCAAAAATAACAACTTAGAAAAAATATTTCCAAAAGGAGAGTGATTTATAAAGTGGAGGATAGAGTTACCCAGATAGCACACATAAATGAGGCAAACCAGACATCTACACACCCCTGTGAAAAAATAGGCTTCGACGCAAGGCAACATCAATGCAACCAATAACAAATCTCGAGATACAACAGAGGCAAATAGGACCAATTCAACAAATTGAAAACTGGAGATTGGTTTGCTAGACCAAAATTAATGTAGTTCAGTGCGATTTTCAAAAGAAATCAGAAGACTCAAAAGTCCACCAGACTCACGTTTTAAGCAAAGTCGGCCGATTTCAACCTGGTGGTGCACAAGATGCTATGATAAGTTACGCTTAAAATGGCGTCATTCCAAAATAAATGTGTTACGCTAACTCCATGGGTTGCGCCAATTGAAAATCTAGTCTTTCGAATATTTTGGGATTGACTACGGAAATTCGATAAGGATGTACCACAGGCGTCTTGTCATTTTCACTAAGGTGACTAATATGTTCATCTCAGTTGCTACTCAGACAATTTATGTGGACGGCTGAACTCATGGACTATGTAGACCTAGAATTCAATTCTTGGCCTGGACACAATAAATTCTCGCTTCCTAAGGAACAGAAATAACTCATCGGTAAATAAACAGTGGGCAGATTCTCCGAAAATCAGAGTGCAAGAAAATTTTCTCATAACGTATGCATGCCATACAACCATGAAAGACCTATGGTCATATGTCAGTGAAACAGTCACTTTTGGCTTTTGTATGGCTGTGCATACTGATGTATGATGTTGCCATCATCATCAAATTCATCATCTAACACGAATGCACTACTGTCTCACATAGATATGAATGGGCTGTAAAAGAACACCACTTTGTCCATTTCTACGCACGTATACGTGAAAGTGTGCGTGTACATTTACTAAATCTGCATGACTCTCAACCACAAGTTATAGTTTAGTAATAATCTTCACAACCACGTGGAATGCAGTGACTTTTTTAAAGAGATTTGCACGAAGTGATAGAGATACATTTTTCGAAAACATTACATTTCATCGTAATAGATACCTAACACACATCAAAATAAATTTTCATCCTTACATTTGTGTGACAGTGTGTAGTGGAGAACGGATTGTGAAAAAGACAACCGGCAGGGATGATTGAAATTTTCTCCAAGGAATATAAAGACAAAAACTATCTTTGTGTCACAGAAATATATTTAACTGCGAAAAAATGTGCTTTTAAAAGTTGTAATGACTGACGGTGGTATTTCTTGTTACGCAACTGATTAAAGAAAATGGCATTTGTGTTAGCTCAAGTTTGCGAACGATTTAATGCACTGCAAAACACGTTTCAGATCACACATAATTATGTATATTTTTCATAACTACGCAGCAGTGATTCGTCGATTCCTTAATGCCGATCTATTGTTGTGCTGTTTGTCTATCCTTCCATATGTCCAGCTGCTTTTCTGTTTATCTGTTTGTCTGCCAGGTACTTAATGGAAAACAAGCCCATTTTCATGCAAACAAAAGTGGACTACATAGTAGTTTCATCAAAATCATAACATTTGCCATAATACTTTTTTAAACATTTACGGAGACCTGGGTGTCTCACACGAAGGACTTCCAAAGTTGCTAGGTTACAAGGTTACGCTATCAATTCTGTAAGGCGAGTAAAGGCAACTGGGCGACAACTGTGAGCGAGACGCCGACAAACATGATTCCGTACTAAGACGGTCACGTCCTAAATGTCATGCCACAGGACTTCAATATGACAACTGTTCGTGAAATTAACTTCGATATCATATTTTATTATCTAAATCAAGTTTTCGGGCTTCATACAAACAAGAATCCCATTATATCTGAAAAGTCACATGCTATAACAACACAACCACCAATCACACGTATGACTCGTATGATCATCATCAGAGTTCGACAAAAGGCTGACTAGTCACATAAAAACGAATTTGTGTTTATGTTAGGCTATCAAAATCTATTTAAAGAGTTGCGGTTTCTATAAGAGGACTGACTGTGGCCCTTTCCTACCTCTGCATAATAACAACTCCAGACATTGCGTTTAAGCCATAAAAAAACAAATATTTACAAAAAACCCGTTAATTTAAAGCAACCGAGTAGTCATTTTAAATAATTTATCTTTGCTTATCGCACCTGGGTAACGGGCAAGGCAACGGCATGGGTCGTTGTATACTCGCTGTACTAGCAGACATTATTCGACTTCCACTCGCATTACTAGCAGTGCTCGTGGTATTCCCGGTATTTCCAGCAACAGAAGCGGCACCATTTGTAAAGTGACCGAAAGCGTACCCATGTAAATGCGTTGAAGCAGGATGCGCATAATATTGCTGTTGTTGGTGAGGATAACTCGAGTTCCCATCACCGGTAAGCCCCAATGAGCTCATCATAAAGTTAAGGCTAGTCATAGCGGCGTTCTGTTGCAACGGCTGCGATTTACCACTTGATGCATCGCCTTGACTACCTATGCCAGTCAAGCCAACGGAACTATGTTGATTTTGGTGCTGCGACTGACCGGCTTTCAGGGCTCCCAAATGCTGATTCGAAACATGATTTTGGTGCGCATATCCAGGAGCCTGGTAGACTGCTGTTCCACTGAGACCAGAATTACATCCAACACTGCCAGTATTGCCGACTGAATGCCTTGGCATTGATTGGCTGAACTGTAACACAAATTGCATATCAGAATGTGCGGATAAAAATGATTAAAGTTTAGGAAAATAGCTTTAGGTCTAAATAAAGGCTACACCGGCTACTCCTGACAGAAACGCTAACCAAAACAATATGTTAATATACAATAGTGCGGCAGGGTGGTAGTAGACATTCAAAGACCCAGAAGCAAATGTTTCCTATTTCGAGCCCGTCCCTTGGAAATATTCAGAATAAAGCTTGACGAGTCCACAATAAAGGCGAAATCAGTCTCTTGAATGAATTTCCTTTGCTACTCTGTACAATGATTAGATTTTAGTGACAAATTATATATATATATATATATATACATATATATATATTGAGATTGGTGTCTATCTCCAGCTCGCAATTTTGATACAAAATCTGTTGTTTCCAAGAATAAGAAAAGAACAGAAAAGATGCGCGCTAAACTGTAAAGACACTAATCACTGGCATATAAAATAAGTTCTGCATTCTACGATATGCTCGACAAAATGATGCCTGATAGCAAATTATTTGCCTGGAAGTTGATTTTTCTTCACCTGCTGCTTATTAATAACGTTTTAGTTACGCTTATCTCGCATTACTGCGTACAAGATTATTTGTTTGCATTCTGTATTGCCTAAATACCGAGCCTTGACTGTACTGAAGTTAGAAAATACTCATCTACTTCACTAAATGCTATATTTATTTCAGAATTTTATGGATAAGTTACGAAATTCTAGTTTCTATAAATCAAGTTTGCGAGCTTGAAGTAAACACCAATCCTATTTCATTTAACCAATCGTCGAACAACATAACAAAACTACCGCCAGCCGCAACGACGACTGGTTAAATAAAATGGGATTGGTGTTTATTTCAAGCTCGCAAACTTGATTTAAAGAATTGTTACCACCACCCGCGCAAACAATTATTGTTAAATTGTATTGCCTATATATGTATATGTGGCGAAAGCTGCAAACAGTTAATGTTCGTGACTGCATAGAAATTGTGCAGCCGACATTTCCAGTCAAGTTCAATGTATGCGAGACTGCTAGAGGTGAGAGCCGCATATCTAAATTTGATTTCCATATATATTCAATGCGGTTTGATCCTCGATAGTCAGTTTGCCGTCGTACTCTCATGATGATCAAGGAAGGTCGAAACGCGTCAGTGCGTTGTGGCTGGCGGTAGCTTTGTTATGTTGTTCGACGACTGGTTAAATACAGTGGGATTGGTGTTTACTTCAAGCTCGCAAACTTGATTAAAAGAATTGTTACCACCACCCGCGCAAACAATTATTGTTAAATTGAAATTCTAGTTTAACAGATCGTTCTAGAATGACGAGTTTGAATGTCGTAGCAGTGTACACTACAACTGCCGGTGCCATAGGTATTAGACTTTTGACATAAATTCCATCAGGAATGCGAAATTATTACATTGAATGCTGCGGCAACGATAAGTTTATGCATGCCAGATTGAAGTCCCGATGGCACGGCCACTACGCACTCGAGTTTGCATATTTATGCTTTACTCGAAGATAACTGCTGAAAGGAGCCGGCTTATCCTCTAAAAGGAGCCAGCCGCAGTAAAGTAAAGTAAAAGTAACTGCTGAAATGAATATTGTTCAAACCAACGTTACCTTTAAGGTGTGTGGATGATTGTTCTTAATTTGGAATCATGGCGATACATAACTGAAATATTGCTTCTAAAGAAGCAGATGAATGAATTAAAATACACCTTAGAGAGGGATAGGTGTAAATTTCATCGGAAATGGTGCCAACTGGAGAGAGAGAGAGAGAGAGAGAGAGAGAGAGAGAGAGAGAGAGAGAGAGGTGTTCAGAAAGTATCATTCTGTTTGTGTGAAAATGGGGATTTTAAAATTGCTGATAATAAGAAGCGAAAGTATATGTGATTCAAGAAATAAAGAATATCCAGGATGGATACTCACGGGAGAACAGAACCGGTAATTAATAAGGTTACAATACTTGATTTGACACACGAAGCTGAACCAAACGAAACTACAGATGACTGGACGGCAATAGTTATACTTAGTTTAAGCTTAGGCAAAAAAGAAAAGCAGGGAAATACACAAATACAACTGGTATACAACAGAACCATGCTTGAGGAAACTTACTTCCTAACGAAATAAAGATTGCACCTCCAGAAGCATCTGGAGTATATGAAATTCATGGTGGTGCTTGTCAATTAGCGTAGGCCAGAGACACCACAGCACAGATGAATTTTAGAAGTAGCGAACAAAGAGCTTCAAGAAAAGATGGTCATAAAAGTGGATACTACCTACTTTTGAACTTGTTAGAAACTGGTCGCATAGTAAACTAGTAAAGATAACAAAGGATTGCAATGTGTAATAACGAGCCGATACTAAATTATTTAGACAATCAGCTGTGATCTAATCCAGAGTCGACCAAATAAAAATCACGGCAGCAGACAAATCTTTTGATCCAATAGGAAACTGAGGCTATCGTGAATATAACTAGACGAAACTGTTGGACACCGGCAGAAGCTCACACAAGCAATGTAAATATGAAAAATATGTGTCAATAAAGAAGGAACTATTAAGATGAAGCGTTTCTTTTGCTATTTCAGGTGACGCTTCGGTAGCGTAGGAAATGAGTTGAACGACTTACAACCAGAAGACATTGAGATTGAAACCCGGTTGCGCCACTTCCGGAAATGTGATAAATAACAAATTTGCGTGTAAACAGTCCGGTAGACGAATAACACTTGCCATTAAATGTAATTTTGTAATATGTTTTAGTGTAAACTAAGCATTGTATAAGATGGAACATGAAATGCATAGTAGCCCAGTTTCGTCCTTATTGGTCACTCATTTAGAACTTACCAAAATTGCCGCGATTAGGCCTCGAACAAAAGAACATTTGCTACCAATAGGGAATACAATCCTATTTTACAAACATAACAAAGCTTCAAGCATCTTGAACGTATAGAAGTTTTGTTCATACAAGCAGCTAGTACAAAGATAAACGAAAATGGGTAAAGTGGACAAACTTGAAGGATCTTGGTTTGCGCGATAGCTTATCTTTAACAACCACTGAACTGCACAGGCGCGGCATCTACCAGACTTGTTCCAAGAGGCCCAAATCGCTTAAAATGCTCCACAATGTCTCATTCGGGCCTAGCTTACGAACTAATGCGATGTTTCTGCTATACCAATGCGAGAGTGGTTCACCCAGGTAATGCTCAGTTTTACTTTTATCCAGTGTTGTAGCCAAAGCCACTTTTTACTGGAAAGCTAAAAACTCTCGTTTGGCTTATGACAGGTTCCGCAAGGGGAAGTTGGTTTTCAGTCGTAAATTCTCATCAATTCCGCTAATGAAAAGAATTGTTTCTTTGGAATGCCAACAGATTTAGCCTGACGTGTTGAACGACCTTCCAACACTTTAGTAATTGCCAGTTATTTCAACGCCAACCTAGGTCTAAACTGTACGGGAAAAGGAGCTATAGGAAGATGGACTCTGGCTTACGGCATCAAGATATTTAATCTTAACATTAGTCTTAAACAAGTAGTGGTAGACAAAAGATGTCAAGCCCCTAAGCGGTATCATGCTACAAGACGCAGCGATGCTACACTTTCGGATGCGATGTCGATATGCAATCTTGCTCAGATAGATCACATTCTGGTAAGCAGACGTTGGTTGTCTTCTGTCTAGGACGCGAGAAAATATCTCGATTGTTATATATAATCAAGTAATTGGTATGACCAGTTCGTTGATCGCTAAAGTGAGATAACTCCGCCTCACGCTGCAGCCTGTATTGCGTTCGGATATCCCTGTACCGAAACGGATACAATTTTACAGAATGAATTCAGGGACGCAATTGCGTATGCTATGCCGCATGTATCTACAGATGATGTATCGAATAACATCCGAAGCACAATAAATGGGAAGCTTAAGCTAGCATCGACTTACCTACCTATAATAAAGCCAGTGAACTCGTTTTCTAATAAAATTATGCAATTTGCCGCGCTCTTTAGTAGTGCCATCGATATCAGTCGCGTACTATTATTGCTTTCCTAAACTACTCAACTTCTTTCTATTCTGTTCGGCGTGTCGGATTCATGGCGTGCACTGCCAAATGCTATCATCCGGCCAAAATTGTTAGAATGTTCAAAGCTTGTTATAATAACGCATTTGCATGTATTCGCACTAGAACCTTTTTGGATTGGCTCAGGCGTTCGTACTCTGCTTAGCTAAAATGTCGATGCGATATTGGCTGAAGTAACTGCAGTGCTCTACTGAGCGGACGTCGGTGGTGACCGGCTTGCCGATCTTGAAGACACTGGCGATGCTTTTCTGGTGGCAGAAAAAGAAAACGACCCTCAGTGAGTTATTTTTTGTGCTCATCTACACATTACAGTATAAAGCTAAATGCATGAACAACGGAATCCTATGGCCAATTTTAGTCTGTACACAAATATGGTGCAAAATGGCGCCTTCAACCAGTCAAGGATTTATTTTACCTAGGACATCTGGTGACGTAAGACGAATCAGCTTCTGACGAGATTTACAGACGTATTAGCTTTGCAGCTATCGATTTTGGAGAATTGTGAAACAACTGTGGAATAGCTAGTCAATTTCACTGAACATCAAGTGAAAGGTTTTCAAGTAAAGCATACCGTCGGTATTGCTTTATGCTGTGGAGACATGGAAGATGGCACAATATAGCTGCAAGCGCCTGGACAGCTTTGTTATTCGATGAATGCGCTCAATTTGGCTTAGGAATTCAACAATAGAAAGTCGGAAAGCAATATTCAAGACCACAGTTTACGAGCCAATCAGTTCTATACTTGTCCTTTGACGTTCTATCGCCATCGAACCTTGTTATAGAATACCGGCTCCTACTGATGAGTCGCCAGTAAGCACGAAACGAATGTGCATGAGATTATACTTTCCGTTCATGCTGCCTTTGGTTTATCCTTCGGGTCACAACTGAACTAATTTGTTACTAGGTTCGCAAAACCTAATACATACTTGCATATATATTAGTTCTTCGCAACAAACAGTATTTAACTGTAATACATTGAATTGAATGATGTCATGCTTACCGCGACACGTGATAACTGATATCGATCAAGGCCAGAGTTTATGGATTTACTTGAGTAACAGGTTTTCAGAAATTGTTGTAATTCTCAATCTGGGTGAACTTTAGCATAAATTGATATCCATTAGGTTGGTATCATGTACCGACTCGGAAACCATAGTGTAAGTACCATGTACCTTTTCGGTACAATAATGTTGGTATTGGTTAATACCACCATAGCCATAGTGTTAGTATCCTTTACAGACTCGGTATATATATTATATAGTGTGAGTTAGCGTTGAAGTCGCATTGTCGTAGACTTTATATGATGTTAGCTTCACTATTTACACATTCGTCTAGGAGATTGTACCGTCCTATTATTTCACATTCTTCGACCAAATATATAGTGCTAAAAGGGCGTAATACCGTCTCCTACTGATGACGTATATTCTCGATATTTAATTAATTTTGGATCGTGTTAATGAAGACTTGGAGGGATTCTTTAAATCAATTAATGAAATAAATGAACTGTGGTCTACTTTAGAGAAATTGGCTAGAAATGAATTATCATTCAGAGATGTGAAAGTAAAGAGAAATAGATTAATACTACATATAGAAGTCCAAAGGAAGGATTAATAAAGATTTTTTTCTGTAAAGGCAGATATCCTAAATTTCACGACATTAAGTAGAAGAATAAGACTTGAAGGATAAATATATAAATCAAAGATGTCTAGAAAAAAATAGAGTGGGTATCAACAGCTTAATAGACAAATAACACTTAAGTTATAAATAGCTATGAAACACGGTGAACCAAATAAGACAAAGGACCATCTTAGGATTAGGACGATTCCAAACACCAAACAAAGTGGTAAAATCAAAATGATAAAGACAAACACAAGAGATCTGACCAGTAATAAACAGACAACCACCAAACGCAGACTACTACCAAACCAAATGGAGAGGACTGAACTATTTGCACGTCAAGGGATCCATGAAATTTGTTGTCGGGCCAACAAACTACTCTTTGAGTGAGATAATGTGCTGGGATAAAGTAAAGGGGACGAAGACAAAACAGCGCATGTACATAGATCTGATCTTTTCCGCCAGTAAAAAGACAGCTGACCATATTATTGAATCTTGAATTTTCATCATTTTCAGGTGATGTAATTTTTGGCCTCAATTGATGGGTTCTCACTTGTCCCTTCTTCTTTAAGCCTTCAATTAGCTGATTGTCTGAAATTGACGTTGGAACAAGATTTTCCATTGTTCTTCTTCCTAATTTTCGAGCCCGAATTTCCAGTCTCATCTTCAGGGTTGACACAATACGCACAGGAATAAAACACAACTTGTGGCAAATTTGGTATCCTCATTCAACCTTGTGTCAACCCTGAAGATGAGACTTGAAATTCGGTCTCAAAAATTAGGTGAAAGAACAATGGAAAATATTGTTCCGTCATTTTCAGACAATCAGCTAATGGAAGGCTTAAAAAAGAAGGGACAAGTGAGAACCCATCAATTGAGGTCAAAAATTACATCACCTGAAAATGATGAAAATTCAAGATTTTACCGACCTAAGAGTGCTATCAATTTTCCCGCACAAGAAAAATGCGGTCAAATCCATAATAAGAAGGACAGCACTGCACAACGAGATTCATCTTTTAAAAATCATATTATTGAATGGCTGTAAGTAAATTTCGAAATTTTATTTCAGAATAGTGACCACACGGGGTAACATCTGGAGATAGTTTTACGAAGGTTATGTACAATGCATGCGTCATGCTAGCGAAATTTTATTTGGGCATAAATTGGCTAGGCTATACGACAACATTCACATTTTCATTGATACACTATTTGTCGCGTGAGCAAATTTACTGTAGTCTAGAAGACCAGCGCAGCAACAAGCTGAAATGTTTCAGCAAAAAATAATGACTGCCAGTTTAAGAAAGTACATACCGACTCCATGTTTTCAGCAAAATCGGGAAATCGGTGATTGGTCATTTTGCCCACCTGTTGCATTGCTTAAGACATGCCAAAATTACTGACATGTAAAGAAACCAGGTTTACTTAAACAGTCAAAGCTGGCGAAAGCATAAAATGATTGCAATATCAGAATGATCCACATGTTTCTTTTTAAATTAAACCTATGCCATGGCCATATTTCTCACAAGCGGTACTACTCATATATATATATATATACCCGTCGCTAGGGAATGGGCTTTATTTAGTGGTTAGAGCAACAGATTCCAGAGCAGACGTGCTCTGGTTCGAGCCTTGTCCACGGAAAATTTTAGCTTATAAGGACGAAACCGGTCTACTGGATGAATTGCTTTTTCCACACTATACAACTCTTAGTTTATAACGATAAATGTGTGTACTTAATGAGTCACGTGTTTAAATCAAGATCGCAACTTTGATTATAGTGGTTGACTTTACTGTTGGTTTGTTATTTTGTGTGAATGTATGAATCAAGGGGGCTAAACGGGTGGCGCTTTATTTCTCCAGTCTTTCCATCTACGCAGACCAATTGAGAGAGGTTAGACAAAAACTATCAACCACGCTTTCCCTACCTCCACTAGGAACAGCCGACCTTATTTTCATTTTCAGCTCATACATAAACATTACGGTCATGTTTTTGTAGTAGTGTGGCGTCAGTATATTATGGTGGTGTAATGCCCTGTAGAAGTGTTAGTATTGATAGTAGTAGTAGTAGTAGTAGTAGTAGTAGTAGTAGTAGTATATACTCGTGCACAAACCTGCTGTTGTTGGTGGTGCATCGAGTGACGATAAGGCGTATTATGGTGAGAATGATGATAGGTGGCAGTGAAGTGACCAAATGCCCCACCAGAACCTCCTCCTGCGGCACCACCTGCAGAGTTTGCAGAATCAAAATTGGTTCGCGGCCGGAAAGAGCCACTGCTTGATCCGGCACCACCACCACCACCACTACCATAGTTAGCATAGTCCACCTGCCTACCTGACTGGTGTCTAACAGCCATAGACGCGCTGGACGGTGAGGCGGCGTTAACCAGTCCAGAGGTCATACTAATCAAAGCACCGCTATTTGCACTTCCCCCATTCCCTCGGCTAGAGACATTTCCAGTCTCTTCGTTAGTCAATGTGTTTGTGGTTTGATGTTGATTGTAATGAGAATTATGTTGTTGATGATTGTGCTGATAGCGCTGGGCCTGGTTGTTTTGGTGATGCTGAGAGTTGAAAGGACGTTGCTGTTGTGGACAAGAAGCATTTGGACCGGCCGAGGCTGGATTCGTTGTATTAGCGGATTGAAATTTTTGCTGATATTGAGATTCAGCCAGCACCTGATCAGAAGGGCCAGTTTGTCGATTGGAATGATAAGCGGAGTTAGCTTGCTGTTAATAATTTTTGCATGTCAGTGAGCAGGTTGGTACGAGAACGCATCAGTTTTAAAAATACAAATCTTAATATGCATTAAACAGTTAAGAATTAATTAAAAAGACTACGCTCACTAAGATGTGTTATACACATCTTAGTGAATAAGGGTGCAAGACAATATTCTTTTACAGTCGGACGCATATGTAAAAAACCATTTCGCTGTGTACTATTGCACCTAGACAGACGCCAAGCTAAATAAATCATAGCATCGATTGATGAAAAAATTAAACAATTAGAAATAGCTTAGACAACTGCTGCTGGCACGCCTAATTAAAATTCAGTGTATGGTGGTTCAGCAGGCGTTAATAACTACAAAACGGATTCACTCTGGATCGGATCTGCTTTAGGTGGGGGAATGAAATCGAGGCGACATCGGTTAATGCCGTTAAGGACAATGGATGAGGGGTTGTTACGAAGTGAAGAAAACCAAGAATGCATTCGAAAAAATCGAATAAAATTAATCCCGATATTTGTTCGGGACACGTAAACGTGAATTGCAGAAGGTTATGATGCCTAGTTGGATCGTTGCCGAATTGAAGTTGGGCAGCAGATTACCGATCTTCCTAGTATTTGTTATATTGGAATTAATAAACTGTTCTTCTTTGAGTTGGCCAGAAGTTTTAAGCAAAAAATATTATATTTAGTCTCTAAATCATATTAATAACGCTGTTACATGTAGTCTTGTCTTCTTCAGTGGAGCTGGAGCACTCTTTCTAGACGGATTGAGTAGACGGAAATATGCCTGCACTATAGAAGACAGACAAAGAAGAAAGGTCGGCCATATTATGATGGAGTAACTTGTGCTATTTGAACAGGTGTGGACCATTACACACAGTAGAAAAATTTAAGAACAATCAGGGGCCGAAACGAAGATAATGCGAAATTTGCTAATTTATGTGTGTGTTAATCGCTGTAAACTCGACAGATGAGCAATATCGCACTGAACCAAACTGTCATTAGCTCAATACTTCATTGTGGTCGTCCTGGGTGCTATCAATAACAAGGAAGCCAAGGTAAAGTAATGGCACGCGCATATATATATATATATATATATATATATATATATATATATATATATATATAAAATGTTTATCAGGGTACCTATTAACCAAAAGAACGTGTGTGGAAATCCTGCTGGCAATCCTAGCTACAGCGACGTTAACAGCTTTGTCAAGTTGATCGAATTTATAAATTATTGTCAAACCTCGCTTAAAGTATACCAGCTATATATATATATATATATATATATATATATATATATATATATATATATTGTGTAATTCAGAATAAAAAATAAGATTTATATATGTCTTATTTTTTATTATGAATTTAATTAAACAGTGTGACAAGTAGAGATGTGTTAAAAGTATAAAAGTATATAATAACAGCATTGTAGCACATTAGCTTTACTGATCAAAGCAAATACGTATTTATAGGCTAGTAGGAAACAAACTTCTAAATAAAATGAAATATATTAACAAGCCAATGAAAGCGAATGCCTTCTGCTGTATCAAGGTAGCCGATGTTAATGAGGAATACTTTTCATCTAGTATTAAAAGGGCCTTATGTTTCAAAATGGTACAAGTTATTTACAATTCTAATTCAGAAATAAATCGTGTATTGAAACGCATTTCTTACAAACGCCAAATTAAGAAAGGCATTTTATTTTCGCAATAGCTCAACTCGACTGTAATGTCTGGCATTTTATAGCCATTTTTGAGAAAGAAACACATGCAATATAATACACACACACACACGCGCGCACACACACACACACACACACGCGCGCGCACACACACACGCACACACACAATTCAATTAATATACAAATCATATGAAAACTTTTTATTCCTTCGATGAGAATTATGGACAGCCTCCGACGTGCATAATCACTTTTAGTTGTTTCTCTTAAAGAGCATTTTGAAATCCGCCTGTTTTGGTGATTTTTACAAACAATGTGCCAGCTGTTTTCGTAGTTTAAAAAGTTCTCAAATTCGCTTATTTCGTAGTCAGTCAGTGCCCATCCCCAATCTGTCATTGCCAAACATGCACCACACTAGTACGTAATGGGTCAGGTGTTTATTTCAAGTTCGCAACCTTGATTACAGCAAAAGGTATGGGGTTTGACGGGTGGTTACTTTCGATGAGCCTACAGAGCAAAATTGAGGACTTCGTTAACCGGGATGCGTCTTAATCGAATTCCGATGCCGAACGAAAGAATTTTGCTATTCTTGTCATTATATGAGTTTACTTTTTTTTTCGCAAGTCCAAACTATCGCGAACACAACTTTTTGTGTCTTTAAATTTTCAATGACAGAGATTGTACTTAGTTCTCCTGCCAGTAGGTACTGTGGTGTTTTGATCACTGCAATTTAACGCAAGTCGATGCAGTGACGATTGGCAGTTGGCTAGAGTGTACACAAACGGATTATTACATGTTCAATCTGGAAATATCAGCATTCCAATCACTTCTTATTCAACAATACGATCATACATTTCAGAGTCAGGTTGATCATAATCATTAACAAAAATGTATAAACAAACTTCATGCCTAAAGATTTTGACAACATTGACTGTTGAATTAAATTACTTATAAGCACGAAAACCCTCGGTCTTTCCTGGGAATATTTTTACGTATTTGACCAGTCGAGTGTACAGAGTAAGCAATTAGATAACTTCATCAATGCTACCAAGCACGAATGCATAATATTTGTATACGAACACACACACACACACACACACACACATATATATATATATATATATATATATATATATATATATATATATATATGTATATATATATGTATATATATATATATATATATATATATATATATATATATATATAGTTAGCACTCAGATCTACCAGGAAGAAATGAAAAGTAGAACTTCCGGATTGTGTACCGATGCAAATAACCATACTGCCAGACAACACAGCTAAATCTAAACCTTCACCATATCTGGCGAAAAATCGCATTCGTTATAGACACAGGGGCGGGGTTATCACCAGTGGTTGGTTTGTTTAATCAAGCAATCGAATCTGCCATTCAGTCTAAACAACGATCTCTTCTTGAAGGCAAAAATACGCGGTAAAGATTAGACGAGTGCGTTATCGACAAGTCTGGCTAAATCATGTCCACCGCGGACAATAGCACGCCTAAATAAAATGTGAAATCTTCGTTAAATAAAAAACGGTGTTGGTGGGCTCTATTGATTAGCTGATACATAGTTCATTCAGTGTACATTATTACTTTACTTTACTTTACTGCGGCTGACTCCTTTTAGAGGATAAGCCGGCTCCATATTTCATGTAGTTTCTTGGGAATTTGGTACAAGTGATGTCCCCTCACCACTCGGCTTTTTGATCGAGGACGCACCTCTAGCCTTTGCACATCCAAGCGCAGTCTGCAAGGCAGCAGTAAGTTGTATGGTTGCCGGTGGCTGTTGAGAGCTCATTCGCCATTCGGAAGTACGGGGTACTGTCCAGGAGTCCATGGAATCCTGTGGCTGTTGTCCCCTTTTGTGGCGGGGAACACACGCCGCGTCATGGTGCCGTCGTCGGGCTCATGTGGTATTTTATAGGAGATCCGATTGCCGGTCGGAAGTGTACATTATGCCATTCCTAGACAATTCTTTGAACATGCCAACAAAATCGACTCAAATTTGAGTAAGAGAAAGACAGTGTGCTTCCGCTTCGTGACATTCAACTTTTCCGAGAAAACGACGACAGCTCCACAAGATCGACTAATCGGAAAGCCAATGTTTACGAGCCAGTACATTCAATACAATAGCAGCGCCTTGCCCGAATGCTAACTTGGCCATAATGGTGTTGTGGAGAGGTTTAGTTAGCCTCTATCATATTTAACACAAAGTCAGAGACAGACACAAATAGAGAAAGAGAGAAAACAAAGAAAAGGAGATACAGAGAAAGGAAGAGTCATCATGCTAAATGCTGAAGATGAACTGTCATCTTTCTTTACATCTCTTATTCTTTACGATTTATTTAATATAGACGCTATTGGGCCTGTTGTTCGCGAACTGGGTGGTGGATGAATTGCAAGAGATGATGAAATGAGATGTTGTTCGAGCGCCAGCCACATTTAAGTATGTCAGTACTAATCTATTAGACCGGCCATGCCTTTCTTGAATACATAGTTGCTTAATCTGCGAGCTTGATATAACCACCAATGACACTGTATTTTTAAATAATGAATCTCGTTGCGCAGTGCTGTCCTTCTTGTTGTGGATTTGACCGCATTTTTCTTGTGCGGGACAATTGATAGCACTCTTGGGTCAGTAAAATCTTGAATTTTCATCATTTTCAGGTGATGTAATTTTTGGCTTCAATTGATGGGTTCTCACTTGTTCCTTCTTTTTTAAGCCTTCCATTAGCTGATTGACTGAAAATGACGTTGGAACAAGATTTTCCATTGTTCTTTTACCTAATTTTCGAGACCGAATTTCCAGTCTCATCTTCAGGGTTGACACAATACGCACAGGAATAAAACACAACTTGTGGCAAATGTGGACACTGTTTTTAGCCAGCTAGTCATACATACTGACGCGTTCCGCCCTTCAATGCTCCTCATCGTCAGAGCACAACACCTAACTAACAAGGATAAAACCGCAATGCATGTATAGGGAAAGCAAAAGTAGAAATGCGGCTCTCGCCAATAGAAATCTCGCAAATGTTTCACATGACTGGACTTATGTACACATACGGTGTTTATTTATTTATAAGCGAATCCAGCCAGTATAATTTAAAAAAATATCGTTTGCCCACGTGGCATAGTGTCTGTTCCATAATAGCAGATCGGAAGTGTCTACTTGGAACTTTAGGTGTGTATACGTTTACATAAAATTAAATGCTGCCAAAATGACTATATATATATATATATATATATATATATATATATATATATATATATATATATATATATATATATATATATATATATCGTTAAAATTTATCGCACACATATAGCGGTCTAGAAACTAAAATATACAATATATATATATATATATATATATATATATATATATATATATATATATATATATATATATATATCGTTAAAATTATCACACACATATAGCGGTCTAGAAACTAAAATATAAAATATATATATATATATATATATATATATATATATATATATATATAGTCTAGTGAACTGTA
Source organism: Eudiplozoon nipponicum (assembly GCA_029291075.1). Taxonomy (NCBI): domain Eukaryota; kingdom Metazoa; phylum Platyhelminthes; class Monogenea; order Mazocraeidea; family Diplozoidae; genus Eudiplozoon; species Eudiplozoon nipponicum. The sequence goes on along the minus strand of JAQBSW010007592.1, from coordinate 10,214 downwards.
AATATAAAAACTGATAATGCGAACGATTTCTTAGGTTGCAGAGTGTAATCCAAGTATCGATTATATGCACTTTTAATGTACAAAACAGCTTCTAGATAACTAAAATTCAGCTGTATATCGATAACTTACAATGTGATCAAATTCGATTTACATATAATATTATTTCATTAGATACGTCTGCGCTTTTTCTAATTGAACATTAAAAACACGTTCTCTGCAAACGTGCTTGGTTTTCAAAAGAAGACTGAAAGTTTGTTAGCGCTGGTATAAAATATGACTCAATCCTCCAAAATATATGCAAAGCATAATAGAATTGTTACAAACGTGCATTAGTTTTTTTACAACCCCATAAGTTTAAAAATATATTTGAAATAATGTACATTTTATCCATCAGTATTAATTCACAACCTAGTCAGTTGGGAGAAACTCGCCCTCATTAGTTAGAGGAAAGAAAATATATTTGTGAATAGTGTGAGATAGAACTTACTAAAATAATTCGAGTAAGCTTCACCACACAAAAACGTCAATTAGAGGTTGAGACCACATGGATTTAAAAAAATGTATATCTGCTGAGATTTTGTATGCATATGCAACGTGTGTGTTTGTGTGTGTGGTATTGATTCTGCATTGACGAGATATTCAAATTGCCTGACATGTGGTCAATCACATTCTGCACTTCTATCTTAATTAAAAGAAAATACTGCGCTTTTGTTTAAAGTCAAATTAACTTACATGGTTTTTGCTTTGTTGCGTTTGACCATACTCGTGCGAAACTCTTGTCGAACACGGTTGTTGCTGATGATGTTTGTGATGCTGTTTGACATTCACATTTGCATCGTTTTGATGCTGTTGAGCATGCCACGTCGAATTAGCGCCCGCCACTAACGCGTGCGGTTGTGACGACCAAGTAGGCGATGACGATGTGGTAATATGAACACCAATATCCGTATCAGCAGTAACTCCAGACTGACCAGACGCAGCTGCATGAATCATAGCCAGTTGACCGGCGCCAGCATGTTGAAAAGACTGGCCGTGGAATTGTTGAGGCATCTGATGCGACTGATGATGAGGATTTGAAAGAGCGTGAACAGTTGCGTGATGCGGATGCATATAACCCGCCAACTGGGAAAAGAAAAATAAAACAGTTTAAGCAATCATGCAAATTCCGGGGTCATGTAAAATGAAAACTATAGAAAACGTGTTCTATATATATATATATATATATATATATATATATATATATTTCTAATAAGGAAGAAAAACACATTAGTAACAAAGTGGATAATGGCCATTTATTTCGAGATTACTAAGGACAAAGCTGGTCTACTGGATGAATTGCCTTTTCTACACTATACAATTCTTAGTTGATACTGACATATGTAAGTAATTAATGGGTCAGGTGTTTATATCAAGACCGCAACCTTGATTATAATAATTAGACGTGCTTTTACATCTTTTTCAGTGTTATATTTATTCTTGATTCGATATTTGTTGAATCATCTATCTGTTTGATGTCTTGTTTGAATTTCGATTGATCATTTATAATCTCGTTCATGGACCTTCTATAAGCGTCGGCTTCAAGTATAACAACTCCTGATCCTTTGTCGGGTTGGCCAAGTCGTATAGATTTGTCTGATTGTAGTTTTCGGAGTTCGTCTATGTGCTTTTTTGTGATGATTTGGCTGCCTTTGAATTCCTTTTGTATTGTTCTAGTGCGCTAACTATCTCAGCTTTCAGTCCTTGTCCATTGAATGCTGTGGGGCGATGTCTTTTTTTAAGTCATTTTAGAAATTTTCCGTTCCAGCCTGGATGTCAATAATGTCGCGTTCACTTAGGTTTCTCTTAATTATGCAGAATTTTGCTCCTAAGGAGAGTAATTCTTTCTGATGTTTTGACAAGATCACTTTTGAATAATTGTGAATAAATGCATCAGGATTTGTAGGAAATTTCGATTGTGTAGGAAATTTGTCCAGGTCCCTTGTGAGGTCCCCTCGACCTAGTTACTCAACAAAGTTTCGATCTTCGATTGGCAACAAGCACTGTAGGCGGTGTCGTACAGTCTTCACATTTGGCAGACCTAGTGATTCGAACATGAGCTTCAATCAATATTGGATGCGGGCACGCATTCAATATATATGCAATTATCTCAAGTCTACATGATGCGAACATCAGAAAAATTAGTTCTATTATGACGAGTAGGATAAACCAAAGACAGCATGAGATTATAATATTCAAAGTTCATCAACATTATGGTTCTAACCTTCTGGTCACAACTGAACTAATTTGTTACTAGGTTCGCAACACCTAACACATACTTGCATATCTAATAAATCTTCGACGTATCGCAAAACGCGGATTGGAAAGAATGAAGCTGACACATACGCAGACAGAAATTTCAAAACAATATGAGCAGTTCAACACTGCATTCCGCACCTGCACTGTTACCAAGTGGAGAAAACAAAATTGCGGAACAAGGGAAACGAAAGACTACACTCGGGAAAATAACATTCGTACACGTAACAGCCAACAATGCGAACAGTTGGTTAACTCTCAAGCCATCAATACAAGAATGACCAGATCTCAGACATCACTTTGCAATACAGCGAGAAAGACCTTTACATGCAAACAGGCACACACACAGACACATACGCATACACACTTACTAATCAGCCAAAACAAGAAATAGAAGTAAAACCGAGTCAGCTTTGTTGCCACCCGCATAATCAAACGAAAACCCAGAATGTATATGAATGAGATTGTAAAGCGAGTTTAGAAATCTCGAGATAAAGGGTCATTATCTACTTTGCTATTAATGTGTTTTTCTTCTAATTAGAAATATACTATTTAATATTCGATAGCAATAGACAATATATATATATATATATATATATATATATATATATATATATATATATATATACATATATTAGCAGATATTTAATTTCACATGGCGTGAAGCAATTAATAAAAAGCTATGTAAATACCTGGGCTTGTGAAGAAATACGTGGATCAATCAAGCCCCCAGCTAGTTGTATTTGATGAGCACCATTGATAGCTAAAATTGAAATATAATCCGTTAACATTAATACATTAAATACAAAGAAATTATAGATACGCTTTCGCAGATTAATGATAAAGATAAACATTAACATAATTAAAAATAAAGACTGCGCTAATTTGATATTAAAACTACAACAAGATCGAAAAATAAAGAGTAGAAACGACAGAAAGTCAAGCCAACGACAACGGACAATCATCGAGCTTGGTACACAGGAAGTAAACTTCCCGTTTCATCAAATTAAGCACTAACTGGTGCCGCCAACCGATAGCGGAAGTAAAACTAAACGAACAAATAAACATCATTTATCAGTACTTAATCATCGTAGCTACTAGTGCATCACTACCACACAAACATACTGAAGTTCTGCAAGTATGTATTAGGTGTTGCGAACCTAGTAACAAATTAGTTCAGTTTTGACCAGAAGGATAAATCAAAGACAGCATGAACGGAAAGTATAATCTCATGCACATTCGTGCTTACTGGCGACTCATCAGTAGGAGCCGGTATTACGACTCCTGTAATATACTGAAGTTCTGTTTGATGTAAAAGAGCACAAGGAGCCCATTACTAGAGGATATTGCTCAACCATCCCGAAGGAAACTTCTGCGCGGAATAAAGCCGGCTTCGTAAGTATAACCAAGTTTTTGACGCATTACTCAAACTATCACTCAGACTTTTTTCAAGGTTGCATATCTAGTATGTACGTGGTCAAATGTGATCTGCAAGACGGCAGTTTTATTTAACACTGAGTTTTCTCACGAAGCCCGGTCTACCTTTGAAGATGCCAGACAGCCGGCGGAGAATTTAAGTTTCATGGCAGACCTCATCTGCTTTGAGACACCAATAAACGAATTCCCCCGTGCTTTTAGACAATAAGGATGCATTAGTTGTGGGCCAGATTGCTTGTGCTCCCGTCCAGGCATAGTAGCATTCTAAGTCGTGTAAGTTTAAACAACAAATATACATTGATGGCCTGGAGGATATCCAACAGTATATCGAGCAGCTAATAGAAATGACAGGCCTATGACATACAAAAAAGGTTATGTTAACTTAATGAGGTAAAGAAAATTACGCCGCGCGCCGAAAAAGAATAAGCTGCCGATAAAATGTGGTCTCAGCATAAATTTACCTGCAATAGATGGCGAAGCTGACATTGCAACTGGATGCACCTGGCCTCTGTAGAAGTTGCTGCCGTCGTAATATTGGGCGGCAGCTGCCGCAGCTGCGGCATATTGTGCATTTGCAAGATTGACAACAGTTGCCATTTCATTATTGGTCTGAGACTGTTGTTGCTGTGATTGTAGCTGCTGCTGGTGTGCATGATGCCGAACCACAGCCTGCCACCATCGGTCGGCCGCCATTTGCTCATCTTGCTGTAAATTGGAACGAGAGACAAACCACGCAGTACTTTAGCTCTATGTGACGAGTTTTAGAAATTCTCATTAATTTTGCCCAATTTACCGAATCGCCAGTAAAAGGAATGCGAAGTTTTTTGTGCATTCAAAAAGAACGCGGGGTTGTGCAGCGACGAATAAACTATGCCCACTACCTCAGCATTCAATTTCAAGAAAACGAACTGTGCTTAAGACGTCAACATCTCTAACCCAAAACTAAGAAGCTAACGTCACAAGATGAGACCAAGAAAGTATGTTATACAACATTTGAAATATGCTTACATCGCTAACACAGGCAACAAGACGATAGCTTTTATTAGCTGACGCGTCAATGCCACATAACAATGAAAAAAATTTAAAAAAATAAAATAATAATAATAATATTTAAAAATTTTAAATGAGTGATTAATGAAAGGAGAGACCTAGTTCAAATGGAGAGAATGGCGTATGTATGTAACACACAGAAACGAGGCAACCTAGATATCCACGCAACTATTTAGTCAAATTTAATACAAGGCGAAATCGGCAAAAAAAATTTTTGTAAGTCTAACTGTAATGCTTCTAGTATACCACGAAAAATTGAAGTTAATTCTACCGAAATAAGGAAAGAAAGTTAGTACAAATGATCTAATAGAAATCTTCGACAAGGTAGCTACCGGGGTCAATATGACGCCATGTCGTGCAGGACTTCCAGCAAAGAACTATGCTGCACACGTGGACTCCATCCTGATAGACGAACAGGTCATATACTATCTAATTTGATTGTAGATGATTTTAACTGTTTCTGCCATGTCAAAATCTGTCCAACTTGTATCTTAAGCCAATCTGATTCCGGTTGAGATAATAAATCTTCTGAGCAAACGAGCATATTCGTATGTCAAACGTGGCCCGGTAAGCGCAAGTGATGGAACCTTATATTTTGTATAACGAGGAGTGCTTGTTAGAGGAGCAAAAATACGTCCAATGATGTCAGTATGGCTCATTCGCTGTTGGTAGCTTGTATGTGCTAAGCTTCTTAACCAACGGTGATAGAATGCATGTAAGCGTCTAAAATCATCATCACTAAGGGGCTAAGCCTCATTGGCGAAAAATAAAACCGCACACACAGATGCAGCGTACACGTGACCTTTAACGTAGAGTGTGATTCGATTTTGTGATTCTTATATTCACCCTGTCGCGAATATTTCTTGAGATGTTGATACATACACCAAGACACTTAAACTTTGAAGTCGCAGTACTGAAGCCGGTGATGAATGTTCTTACACTCACAGGGCTCAAATGTCATACCACAGGATGGAACGATGATTGCGTATCTATTTAAGGTAATTTAAACAGAATAAAGCTTGTCTAACAATAATACAATATTGCCTGTATAGTCAAGATCGGTTAATATACCGTATAATTCATAACGATCCTATTAAAAAAACAAACAAAATATAGAAAGTTGACATCTTTGACGGACACTATTGCTAGTAGTGAAAGTGTGCAATAATGCATTTTAGACCCTAACGCAACCAAAATGATTGTGCAGCAAGCGCAAAGAATAATTACAAATTTAGTGGGCATCCCATCTTTCGACAGAATATCGATTAATATTTTGACCCACTGAGTCAGAGGCATTTTTGCCATCTAGATAGACGGCAATTTTTCTAAGGCTTGTATTTTTTTCTAGTGTGTGATTTGCCGAAGAACCACCGGAAGTGTCATACACTTTGCTGAAATATTGGAATGTCTGTATTATTTAAAAAAAATTGTTAAATTCAAAATAAATTTTATGATACGACGGAGAACTTACAAACATTCCAACCACTTTATGTAATAAACATATAATAAATACCAGCTTAGGTTTAGATATTTGAATTCTACACTATATTTATATTGAGTGTGTACTCTTATTTAATATATTCTTCGATTAGCTCACTTAGTACGGCGTAGGGAATGCTGCTGTTATAATTTTATATATAAGTTTTCTGCATACATGCCAAATTTATAATTTTTATATCAATACACCATTAATTGAATTTTGTACATAAATTGTAAAAGGCAATGTTAGCCCACCATGCTTTGATATTTCAGTTTTTAAATCCAGGTTTTTAAACTAATACTTTCTTGCATTCAATCTAACTAAAATGGATTAGCTGTACCTACTGTAAACGGGAATGCACCAGGATTATAGTAGACGGATTAGGATGGCGAGTCAGCTATAGGTTGATGGAGCAATGCTTGGTGGCCAAAGGTCGTTGCCTGTTATAGTCAGTATAATCTAAACAGTACACAAGATAGCAAAAGCAATTTGTCAGGTACTAACTAAGAAGCCATACAAAAGCCAAAATTGACTAATTTTTCACTACCAATATTACCATAAGTCATTCATAGTTACATATGGACTGTAAAAGAACACTAGGTCGCCCATTCCTAGTGAGGATGGTTTGTATTCGGAGTTTTCCTTCTTTTAGATAGTCTGCCAACCAAGTATGTGTCCGTACTGGTGCCGTTCAGCGTACGCTAAAGCCCTAATACACTGGGCCTCGTTGGATAATTAGGCGAGTTCCCAAATATTAGGTGACTGACTACAGCTCTAGTCACAAATCAATATTCATTGATCGATTGAAGCTTGAATTCGAATTCCGTATTCGGTTCCTAACTGTAACACGAAATTATAAGCTTAGAATAGTGCTTAGTTATGTTTGGTATGCTCTTTTTTTGCTTGAATGAAATAAAAAAATTGCGAAACTGGACTTATCAAAATTCGTATTGATGCAAAATCGCATTGAATCTTGTACCCATTCACTGCACCACTCTTGCCGCACACTACACGAAATTTTGTGTTATATACCAAATTAAGTATTTCGGCTAGCCTTTCCTTCAGTAAATGGTATCACGGTACGGGCTCCGGACGCGACTTATTCTGAGAAGTACTTGCTACTACGTACAATATCCAGTTAATACCAACAGCATATATATATATATATATATATATATATATATACTCTCATAGATGTAAATTTACAGTCGCTCCATAACATATTATTGTACATCAAATTTAAATGTACCTTACATACATGTTGATAAAAATTGATAGTGAATTTCGAAAGCAAAATGTTCAGTTGGTTTTAAACGGACATATACCAAATTCCCAAGAAACTCCATGAAATATGGAGCCGGCTTATCCTCCAAAAGGAGTCAGCCGCAGTAAAGTAAAGTAAAGTAAGTAAAAATATTGAACTCTCAGTGGTTAGAGCAACAGTTTCCAAAGCAGACATGCCCAGTTTCGAGACCTATCCGCGGCAAATTCCTGCCAGTATGTGATGAGTTCCCAATAATTTGCCTGAAATAAACACAAATCCAATTGTATTGATAACTTCGAATACAAACGATTCTCACTAGGAATGGGCGACCTAGTTTTCTTTTACAGTTCACTTATAACAATACGAATTACAATATTCGCTTCGTATGTCTATATGGCAGTGGAACATTAGTCACTTTTGGATTGCAAGAATATGGCGAAACTACCATCAGCCTGCGCCTACTTCCCAGCGAATGCGTCCTATAATCGTCCACGTGCAGCAAATAATAATGTTACATAATCAATTTGATAACGTGAAATAATTGGTAAATGGAGACTATTTTAAAAGCATAGCATAACAGATATCAAATATAGTTATATTTTCGTGTGTAAAGACATATCTTCAGTTATGAAATGGTATTAAATTGACGTTAAGTCAATGTTGATAATAAATATTATACCCACATCCATTAAATAACATCTTATGCGCTCCAATTCTAAACAGCATCGTTCTTTGTTGCAAATAAACATCAGCTATGTCGTCGTTTTATACAGCCATAATTGAAGTATTTTGGAAATAATCAGCCAATTCAATCTGATATATAGAATCTAGCGATTAATGAAGAACAAATTCACTGGTGTTCATTTGCAACTCACACACAGCTTCGAATTACATGATTATGCAGCAGTAAAACATTAGTGTATGGCACTGATGTTACTCTGCGTGGTAGGTAGGTTAATACCAAGATCACGACCTTGATTTAATTTATTTCGATCAATACTTTAAAAAATCTATTATCGAGCATTATCAGGTAATTTACGAGAAGCCTATTTCTCACCTCAGACAGAATAAAGTGTTCACGAGGCTGTGCGGTGAATTGCGCGTGTGCCTGAGCTTGTGCATGTTGCTGGACAGATAGCAGCTGCTGATTTTCGGCGGTAAGGCCAGAATAAACATCATCGGTATTCGTCGGCGCAGCAATCGCATGAGATAACTGCTGTTGATATAATGCAGTGTTACTACCGTCTGCACAAGAAAATGATGTTGGCGAATGTGGTGTTTTGGAGTCGATTCCTGGAAGTATTGAGGTGGAACACGATTCGACTCCTGAAAATCTGCCGGTTTCAATAATGCTTCTATTTGCAATGCTGCCTTGTTGTTCGTCAGGTCTGTGCTCAATGCCGTGAGCCTCAACTTGACCAGAGCAAGCTGTACTAGGTGCGGGAGAAGCACCACTTTCAAGCATGCTTACACCTTGGTGCAGCTTTTGCTCAACTTCGTACGAATGCAGAGTTGCTGGATTGATGTTGTGCACAGAAACAGCCAGATCAGCTTGTTCTAGGCCAGTCGATTCACCACCACTTGTTCCGGCTGTCATTGGCATGGAGCCCAAAGCAGAATGCATATTTTCTGCGCAAACAATCGATTGCTGAAATATAAAAATAACTACGTGAAAGTCACAATAATTGGACTATAAAGGTGATTATTCTTATCTTATAACATTCGTGGTGGCAAAGGCCTGACATATGTGCATCAAAGCATTTAGTGTACATAGTAACGAGGTTGTAAGCGTACAAATAAAGGATACACCAAAGTAAAAACCTAATTGCGCATGCGTTACTTCTAATGGGCCACTCATCAGGAGCCAGTTCAACCTCCTCCAAAATTCACTCTATATTCGATCAAATGATGCAGAACAAATGAACAGCACAACATTCTATACGCTAAATTATTGAAGCAATGCCAATCTCGCCTAGCCACGTAGTTCGCCAGAATACGCATTGGAAATCAACAATGTCAGTGTCAGCTTCAAATGAAGTAATTTACAATTGTTTAGATCATGTTTGCGTCTCCACCAACCAGTAATACAAAAAGTATAGCGTCAAATCGACCCAGAAATGGCAATCTGCAGAAGAACTCATAGATGCTGTCAAAACCATTAGTCTTTTCTCATATATTCCACTTGATTGGCTGTTGGATTCACACTTTCCATTTCGAAACGAATGTAACTTAGTTGAACTTCCACGATATTTACGCAAGCTGTTAAACTAAGTGATCACTTATTGCGCAGATTGCGCACTTCAGATAAGCACCAAGGCCATTTAATATGAACAATCGTACAATAAAGAAGGGATGCCTTTAGTTGGCCATGCAGACGCGATGCACCACTCCATTCACGTCATCAAATCACACTTAGACAATAAAATTAAAGATTGATGATGCTTTAGAAAAATCTGGGTACAAAATAAAGCAAAAGGCTATTCACCACATTTGCAACCTAAGTACAGGCGCGTGTCAATCAAGCATAATTGAAAATTTCCGTAAATCTAACCGACAATAAATGAATACAACCAAATGATAAGCATATATGATGCTGTCCCAATCGGTCATGCTAAAATGACACCGTCCTAAATTAAAAAAATGATATGATTGTTTATTTGTACACACATTTATATTCACACCGTTCGTATA
>JAQBSW010007591.1:0-39848 GCA_029291075.1 Eudiplozoon nipponicum | reverse complement strand
TAAAACAATATTGTATTTTTTGAAAACATATTGAAAAATTTTTGGAAGTTCTTTTGTTCATATTGTCGAAGTTTTTGACTTGTCTTGTCGAAGGGAAAAAGAGTTTTTTCTGAGTTGCTGAAGCGTACGAGCGGAACACTGCGTGGTTCCATCTAAGATATCTTTGCTAATAAATTATTTTAGAAAAGTCAACTATTGTTCGTATTAATAGTCAGCGAAAAGAACAACAAATTTGCTTCAGGTAATTGACGTGGATATTTGTTTTAAGGTTAATCGTCGTCTGGATCTGTAAACCGTAAATATCAGAGTATCCTGGTAAGCTTAATTAATATAAAATATTAAATTGCCAGTAATATAATAATATTATGGCTGGTTTATTAAATCTTGAGGATAGAGAGCAGTTAGCAAGTGCACTTAAGGATTGTAGTTTAAAAGATAGTTCAGAGGAGCTTAAGTGTTCCAAATCAGATGATCATTCCGCATATATGGATTTTCCGGGCATGGCATCCCAGAGACTCTCTTATGGTAGTGACCAAAATGCCTCTACAATCTAACGATATGGATGAAAAGAGTTGTGAAAGAGAAGCGCTTTGAACAACTTCGTGATAGTTCGTTCTGAGTAGAAAGAGATTCCATTTGACTAGGTAGGGATCGACTAGATTTAGGATCGTGAAGAGTCCGAATATCAATGCAGGATTTAATATTTTCGGATGAACGAATTTGAGACTAAGTTAAAAGGCGGGGAAAGATTAGCTGCAGATATCGACCGTCGGAATTCTTTGTCGTAATTTTCGAGTTACTGTAGGGTAGTATTAACTAGGATAAAGTCGACTTGATTAAAGCTTGTGACAAGTTAAAATATCAGTGTCACGTGCAGAGTTCACTGGTTTTAGCTGAGTGAGGTTACGACTGTCGGAAGGCGAGGAAGAACCAGCGTCAGATAGTCCAGCAGACTTTTCGTGATTCCGATCGTTTGATGAAACAAAAAGAATGAATTTGAAAATATGATATTAAATATAATCTTTCCCATACTTGATATTTTTGATACTCAAATTGTAACTTTTAGCAATCTGAATTGCATGTGATTTACTGTACAGACAATAGCTATAATGATCGACATCATTACGGACAACAGTAAAAATCAGCAAAAATTTAAATTGAAATAAACAAAAATTGTTTAAACTTGTGATGTATGCTGGAAATCTAGTTTATATGAGTATATTTATCTAGAAAGCATAGAAATGGGACAAGCTAAATTTCTACACATCACCATTATGACCAAATCAGTTTAAGTCAAGGCTTATCAATTGATTATGAATGTTTTTTATCATGAACAATGACGAATTTGTTTCTTCTGTTTCATTGTCATTATCTGATATATTTATGGCATCTACATTTACGGATGTTATACCAAAGCGAATCAATAGGAAGTTATTTAAGCTAAGAATCAAACGAGATAATATAATGAAATGTAGTCATCAATAGTATTAAAAAAATGAGATTAGATTTGATCGATAAAGAAGTTAATTCATCACTGCTGATAATCCGTCAAAGATCAGAGAGAATTATTTTGGCTAAACTGAAGAGTAATCTTAGACTAGGATACAAACTGCTCACAGACTACAGTAAATATAAGGAAAAAATAAAGCTTATATTACCTGTGGGTAAAACTGATTATGAATTTCTCTGTGAATTGGATGAAGTATTTGGCAACTTGTTATGTAATCCACAGAATGAAAGCGATTTCATTGATCTACCTGATCCTTCGGGAAACCAGGTTCTAGGACTTGTTATTGACAGTGGTGCACTGATAAAATTAATGTGAAAAAATCAAGACAAAAAGATCACCATGGTATATAGATTGATAACCTACTTCAATTAGCATTACATTATTTGAATGCGCTCTGCAATTTTATAAATGAAATTTTGAAGAATATGAAATAACCAATCGATAATCCAACGATAGTAGCTAAACCATTGCCAAAAGTAAGTAAGCCAACGTGCGCCAGTGATTATAGATTAATCTCTATTATCCCTTCGTTTTTGAAGATAATAGAACGATTGATACTTGATCATTTAGAACGTATGCTGCTGGCTGATTTCGATATATGCCAACATGGCTTTACGAAAGACAGGTCGACAACTACTAATATGATCTCTATGTGGAAACATGTAATTACATTAGATGAGAAAAAGTTAGATGCATTAATTGTATTCATAGATATCTCAAAAGCTTTTGACTCTATATCTTTTGATGCTATTTGGAATGCGATTAATTTATGGAATATTGATCCGAATATTTTTAGATTACATAGATACTATTTATATAATCGAAGAATGAGTATTCAAGTAAACGATTTGATATCAAAATCGAAACGATTAACGAGTGGAGTTCCACAGGGATCAAGTTTGGGGCCAATTTATTTAAAATTGTATTTGCAATTTTGCTGATGATTTGAAAATAATCTTTCCAATTAATCCAAATAATGTCGAATTCTCCAAAAATAATGTGACACTAGATTTGTATGATGTAAGTAGATACTTGTTGACACTAGGGCTGAGATTAAACAGTAAAAAGACGAGAGCTTTAAGACTAGGTAACAGAACAGATTTTAATTATGTTTATTTTCATGATGCTGAGATTAATGATGTTTTTGAGATTAAACTTATGCAAGAAATTAAGGATTTAGGCATAACTATTCATTGTACGGCTTCTGCTGAGAGACATATTGAAAGAATAGTAGGCAGTGCCAAGAACAGATGGGCACTAATAAATAGAAATATTTTATGGAGTGAAATAAAATAAAAAATGTTTATAATATGGATTAGACCGATATTAGAATATGCTGACGTTACTTGGGATCCTTTATCAAAGTGTTTGCCTAATAAGATAGAAGCTGTACAAAGAAAAGTTGTGAAAAAATAAGTCCTATCTCCTGCACTATATATGCCACTAGATTACAGTTTGTATCACTGCATCCTTTATGGTTTCGGAGAATGTGCTATTGCATAAAAGCTTTCCATTCGAACCAGTGGTCTGGTGCCTATATGGATTCCATAAGAAAGAGTCATGAAATTGGAACTAGATCTGGTCATTTTGCAATATCTCTACCATTGGTGGGGAATGTTGCGAGCAAGCTATTCTCATTTTCAAAAATTTACAAAATTTACAATCAATTGCCAAAGGGGCTTAGAGAAACGCCTCCAACTAAAATGTCTTTTAAATTTTTATCTACCTAACTAGAAAAAGTGTTTAATCCTGCTGAAATTTTTATTTTTGATTATGATAATACTTTCTCATGGTTAAATAAAAGACAGGATTAATCGTTTTTCAGCAACATAATTTCTCGAGATTCTATCTTCAAATTTTGTCTTATTAAAACTGAAATGTTATGCATTATATCATCTTGTTAATTAACGATGCACACAATCAATTTTTAGTCAATGTTCTCTTTTTTTACAAATGTTATACTCGTATTATAACTTAAATTTTTTAAATTTTGATGAAGAATCTATCACTGTTTACAGCTGATCTTTCTGATGCTGATAAATTGTACAGTACAACTAATTGCAAATATATATGTGATGTGATATCTTTTTATATTGTACATTTTCTAATTTTATTATTTGATGGAAAATGTGTGGTTCAAATCCAAATAAAGATATTCTATTCTATTCTAAAACAATAACAATCAGAGTCCACCCAAGGCTCTAGAACATCTTCACACTCTGATTAATTCAGGAGAACGCATTACCAGGCCCTCTTAAGGGACCCCATATCAGTAACAAATCTCTATTCAGAGCACCTTAACCAAATTTGTAACGTCGTACGGCATTTACTTGAAGCCGGGGCGTTTACAAAATTGGCGACCGCGCCAGGATATTGATTATTGTTCTGTTTTTTTTGTATAAATAAAACTGACTTCCTTTTTGATTTATTTGGGATATAAAATCGATTAACATTTGCGTTTTCTCTACCGTGATCGTGGTCTTCTGGGAATTTTGTTGGGTATATATTCGTGGATTTGTGTTGAATTTTTTTTGGGGATATAATAATAATACATTGGCATCAAAGGCCAACGGGGCCTCTGTTCATCTTTTCTACGTACAAAACGGTACGGTACGTACTCGACAGGCTCAATTGCGGATAATTTCAATTTTTGGAAGCAGTTACTGTGACGTGCTTTTGTTCTGCGCTCATTCAACTGTGGAAGCTGTTTGTGGGTAAGCGTTTCGTTAAAGTATATTTATATATTTTCATATTGCTTATAAATTTATGCTTTTAAGATCCCGTAAGATTGTTAAAATGTCAGGTCTAATTTTAGATATTGATGTTCCTGTTTGGGATGGAGATAGTGAGCTATTCTTTATGCGCGTAGACTCTGCTTTCTCCCCGTTTCCTGATTATGACAGTCATCAAAAACTGTCGAAGGTTTTTGCTAAACTACCTTCTGAATTGCAGCGACGGATTTATCCTAAGCTTGAGACCATTAGGAAGCTACCTAATCCCATTTTGGGCCTACAAAACGAGGTAGAATCCTTGCTTGGACCCACGGAAACTGAGCAGATAATAAACAAATATGCGCAGTTAGATATGCCAAATCTTGGCCTCATAGAAATACTGAGGGAATTACGGAAACGTTGGTATAAAACCAACATTTCTGATCATGAGGCTAAGGTTGTTTTTTTATTAACAATCTTCCCCAAACATTAAAACTCTTTGCCAGACAGCTCCCCAACACTCTCTCTATAGATGACTTATCTGAGAGATGTGAGTTAGAATATAAGGGTTTTGGAACCCAAAGTGAATCCATCATCCTTTTCTTCACCCCCGCAAGATGATAGAATCTCCTCTTTAGAGACAACAGTGGCGAACATGGCCAAAGTTCTAGAAGGATTGGCCATTACCAAATCCGAGATAAATCAAGTGAACGCTCGACCAAAATTCGTTTCCAAGTCAAATTATAATGGTAGGCGGCGATCGAGATCTCCACAATCCTTCAATAAGTATGCCCCAAAGAACTGGTGTTATAACCACCAGAAGTTTTTTATGCTTGCCAAGTTTGTCTTTGTCGTTCCGAAGAATTTCCGAATGAGTGTCAATTTCCACAGCTGACGGAGAAGACAACAGACCGCAGGCACAAGGGTACATCAGTATCGGGAAACGTCTGGCGCAGGAAGTAGAAGACCATACTTTCTGCACATCAACGGCATCAACGGCGCTACAGTGAAGAAGCGAACTAAAATCCGACATCCCTGTCGACTCTTTTCGTCCACGTCGAATTTTTCACATAGAGAACCAAACGGAAAACGCCGGTCGCAAGAAGGACAACGCCGGTCGTAATCACCAGCCTACTTGTTTGCATGACCCGGCCAAACTGCCCAACGAGCTTCTGCACCTTCTTGATTTCAAAACTGGGGAAGAGTTCATCGTAGACACAGGTGCTGCAGTCTCAGTTCTCAAGGGTGATTCAATGGCCGAGATGTCGCTAGGCGTTCTTCTCGCAACAGCTACAGACGAGCCCATACCAACATATGGCTGCCGGTACCGCACACTCAACATAGGTCTACGACGTGAATTTTCCCACAACTTCATCATTGCCAAGGTCTCTCATAATATAATAGGCCTTGATTTCGTTCTAAAATTTCGGCTCATTGTTGACCTTGCTAATCAAACGATCATCGACCACTCCACCGGACTTGAGCAAAGTTTTTGGACACTTGCCTCCGAGCGTTTGGAGTTACAGGTCATTCAGCCAACCCCAGTACATCCTTCAGCAGAGATATCAGCAGCTCTTCGAAAATACAAATCGCTTTTCGATCTTAACAAGTCAGAGCTACGAATCTCCAACACGATGCATTATATCGTCACAGAAGGACAACCTATTGCACTCAAGAAGCGACCACTGGCTCCTGTTAAGCTGAAAGCTGCCCAAGAAGAATTCTCAAGGCTTTTGGAAGAGGGAATCATCAGACCATCGAAAGTTCATGGGCGTCACCACTGCACTTAGTCTCAAAATCAAACGGATCGTACAGAGCCTGTGGAGACTAACGTAAGCTAAATTCAGTGACAAAATCTGATGCATATCCTATTCCAAATATCAACACTTTACTTGAAAAACTCAACAGCAGCAATTTCTTCTCAGAAATTGACCTCAGACAAGCGTACCATCACATACCGGTAGCACCAGAGGATATCGAGAAAACTGCAGTCATCACTCCATTTTGCCTTTTTGAATATATTAACATGCCTTTTGGACATAAGTGTGCTACTCAGACATTTCAAAAATTCATAGACAACATACTTCGCGACGACTCTGCTTATTGTATGTCATATCTAGATGACATTATGGTATTCAGTCCAGATCTAGAGTCTCATGCGAAACATCTACGAAATATCCTCTCACGCTTATCCAACCACGGACTCAAGATCAACTGTGACAAGACGCAGATTGCAACTTCATCCGTCGACTTCTTAGGGCATCGTATGACGGCCCAAGGTATTCAACCGTTGCCGTCAAAGACGAATTCAATCAAGAATATCAAGTCACCAAGGACTGTGAGCGAGTTCCTAAAAATCCTGGGAGTACTAAACTATTATCGCAAGTTCCTTCCAGGCCTTTCAAAACAACTTTATCCTCTGTGCAGGCACCTGCGGAACCGAAAAGGACTTAGCAAGAATTCCATCATAGCTTGGTCATCCGAAGACGAGAAATTACTTCGACTTGCCATCAACTTGTTAGTAAATGCCACAATGCTAACGCATCCAGATTTTGAAAAGCTATTTCTACTCACGACAGATGCTTCTGAATTCGCTATTGGAGCCACGTTGGAACAATAGATTGACGGAGTTCGGAAGCCTATCAGTTTCTACTCGCGTACTCTCCAACCAGTAGAAACGAGGTACGACACTTTCGGCCGAGAACTTCTCGCCATCCATGACACAGTGCGCCATTCTATCAGCATCATTGGCAGTAGCAGATTTTTTGTTTTCACAGATCATGCACCACTAGTTAGCGCTCTTCGAAACGCAATTTCATCTATCGCAAAGTACCCTGCCAGAGTGGAAAGACAGCTTTCTTGTCTAAGCGAATGGCAATTTGACGTCTTTCACGTCAAGGGCAAACAGAACTTCATTGCAGATGCCCTGTCTAGGCCAGACGTCTCTCTACAACCACCTTCGCCGTCACCATTCACTGTCAACTCCGTGGCACTCAGTGAACCTGCACTAACGCCAACTCTCCTGCGAACTGAACAACGTGATGACATTCACATTCAAAGATCAATAGCCCGTCACCCAACCAAGTTCATATGCAGTCTGTGGGAAGGCTTACCAATTGTTTACTTCACGGGTACGCAGCCCAACAAGCCAGTTCTGCCGACCAGCCTTCAGAGAAATGTTTTCGATTCAATTCACTCAATTTCTCACCCAGGAAGCCAAGCGACTGTCCGAATTCTTACAGATCGTTTCTGGGGTCACAGACTTAGGCAGAATGTTAAACGATGGGTCTCCGAGTGTGCTATTTGTCAGAAAAACAAGATCACACGACACACTCGTTTTAAGTTGCAACAATTTCGATCTACTTCTCGCCTAGCCATCGTCCACATCGACATAGTTCATCTGACAAAGGTTCAAGGTTTCAGCTACCTTCTAACTATGATCGATAGATTTACACGGTGGCCTGCGGCATTACCTCTTGGCACTTGTTTTTCATCCGATCGTTTCAAAACAACCTTGCTGTGCATGGGATGCATCTTACGCCAGACGACTGCCTACCATCCCCAAGCTAATGGCATGGTAGAGAGAATTCATTGGGAAGTCAAAGCTGCTTTAACATCCTCGTCCATTAATGGCGACTGGGTCGATGCACTAACTTTAGTTCTGCTTGCCATACGTTCCCGTACTCGTGAATCCATTAAAACGTCTGCGTCACAACTCTTGTGTGGCATGGATCTACGCCTGCCTAGTCAGCTCCCACGTCTACTACCGGCACAAGATAACCCACGAGACGAAGCTACCCGCCTTCGACTTCATTTCGGTAACATGTCTGAACAGCAGTCGAGACATACGCCTCGTCCAGTCTTCGTTCACCCACAGCTCCACAGCTGCAAGAGAGTACTTGTTCGCAACGACAATGCTGTTGCACCACTACAACCAAAGTATCGCGGTCCTTACCCGATTTTGCTCAGACAACCAAAATACTTCATTATTAAGCAAGGCGCTACACCGACATCAGTAAGCATAGACAGGTTGAAACCGTTTATCGAACCGCCTGATCCTGAGAGCGTTCAACCTTCTACACACGTCTCAGGCTCCGTCTGCCCACAATCTCAATATTCTGCTTTGTATAACGCGTAATTGATTTTTTTAAAACATTAACATTATCTATTCAAATTTTTTAACCTTACGTTATTTTTCGTATTTGTCTCACGTGGCATAACCAGCTGTTCTTAGCTAAAAATTGTGTAGCATTTTTAACAGTTCTTTGGTATTATGCCATCTCTGAGGCAATGTTCGTGTACATATTTTTATGCAGTTACCTTTCATTTTAATGTATATATTTTTACATTATAATGTATTTCTCACACATGACATCACACTGCCTATTTTGGTATGACCAACTACTTAGAGCTAACGCTTTCTTGTAGCAACACTAAGTAGTGATCAGCTTCATATAATGGTACAGGCCACTTTCAATGCATATCTCAAATTCATCAATTGCACAAAGACCACTCTACAAATGTCATGACCACAACGTCGAGCACTCTAGCTCCTTTGGTCGTATACAAACACATTGACAACGATCCAACCTGCTTAGGTTTTAACTTAAACCTGGAAAATTCAGAGGCGATTTACCTCGAAATCTTCACGTTGCGGCTCCCAAAACTTACACTGCTCTATTTTGCTTCACGTGGTATGACCGACCACAAGAGCTAACAATTTGTGTAGCAATTCCTAGTGGTTACCTGGCATCATATCATTGTTGAAGCAACCAACAAGCATATTTAAGCCCAGCACTTATGGTTCATCATATTTTTGCTTAACTTGGTTCGAACTCTGTCATGCATTTCTTATCTAGCCTCGCAGAGAGGAATTTTTTTCCTTTTTTTTCAGAGGAAAGTGTTGTAACGACACAAATTAATTGCCGACATATTGCGTAAATTAAATTAAATTTTATTTACGTTGCACCAATGAGAAAAAATCGAAACTTGCCGTTTAACCAATAGTGTGCAAGTAGGCATGGCATGCTATTTAAGCACGGCAATTTACCATGCAATTCAGTTATGGCATTAGCATTCTGTCTTGCGTCACGCGTGTGCGTTCTGTCGGCTCTCAATACCTACGCTGGTGATTTGATAGTTTTACCAACAATTGGCTACATACGTGACTTATCTTGTTGCGGTATAACCAGCTAGACGAGCCAATTAACTGCAGAACCTGAACGACGTTATCTACATCGTGATTACAACTCTACAATATAGAACAACAACAACCAGAGTCCACCCAAGGCTCTAGAACATCTTCACACTCTGAATAATTCAAGTGAAGGCATTACCAGGCCCTCTTAAGTGCCACTCTATCAGTAACAAATCTCTATTCAGAGCACCCTAACCGAGTTTGTTACGTCGTACGGCATTTACTTGAAGCCGGGGCGTTTACACATCATTTGGGAAGGTGAATTTTAAGTCAGCTACAAATTTGCATATTCGACCATTTAAGACCTTATTCTGCGAATGACAATAAATAATAATACATTTATTTGGCAACGAAGGCCAACAGGCTCAACAATTGAAATGATAAGGTACAAATCAATAAAATGATATGTGTTGTTGAATGAAATTAAGACTAGCAAAACATCTTGTGGAGGTTAATTTAATTATTGGACACCAATTAACTCCTCATATTAAAATAAATCAACTTTTATTTTTGACATTTGATGTTATCGCTGGTTTCGTAAAACAATATTGTATTTTTTGAAAAAATATTGTAAATTTGTTTGGAAATTCTTTTTTTCATATTGTCAAAGTTTTTGACTTGTCCTGTCGAAGGTAAAAACGAGAGTTTTTTTGAGTTGCTGAAGCGTACAAGCGGAACACTGCGTGGTTCCATCTACGATATCTTTGCTAATAAATTATTGTAATCTTCTTATAGATTGTTCTTTTTAATTATCAGCAAAAAGAACAACAAATTTGCTTCAGGTAATTGACGTGGATATTTGTTTTAAGATTAATCCTCGTCTGGTTCTGTAAACTGTGAATATCAGCATATCCTGATAAGCTTAATTAATATAATATATAAATTGCAAGTAATTTAATGATATTATGGCTGGCTTAATAAATCTTGAGGATACAGAGCAGTTAGCAAGTGGACTTAAGGATTGTAGTTTAAAAGATAGTTCAGAGGAACTTAAGTGTTCCAAGACATGATCATTCCGCATATATGGATTTTCCGGGCCTGGCGTCCCAGAGACTCTCTTATGGTAATGACCAAAGGGCCTCTACAAAATATATATATATATGGGAGAGATTTTTATTTTTATTTTTGCATATGGAATGGGTACTGCGAATATTGTTAAGGCTCGCATGTTAAAATAGTAAATATGTCAGCAATGATACGAGTTAATCTGCACGCTTGTTCATGTTGCCGTATTCCTATAATTACTTTTCCGTCGTATAGATAAATCAACAAGGTTTTGAATTGCTTTGTTAAGTTCAAGGTTAAGTATTTTAAAAGTTTCCCTTGATACACATTGACGAAAAATTTGTCATCTGTTTATATATAGTATCATATAGGTTATTCATCGAAGGCCTATAAATTAACAAATTTACTAGATTCTTGATTTTTTTTCTTTCTGGCCTTGTCAGCTAACTTCATGCATTTAAATTAAATCGTTTGAAATTTTGAGAGCAATGGAAATCTTATTTTAGTACTTTCTCTATTCAATTTAAATTACCGTCTATTTTATTTTAATCGATATTTTCGTTAGATTAAAAGACAGTTAATGTTTTAGAAAATTCCCTACTTTAGGTGTAACATAAAATTTTAAATATTTTATAAAGGTTAGGGTATTTTCCACCTGTTTGACTTGTATTGATTGGACAACTTCATGACTGTCCGTCATAGCTTGATATTTTATACTATTGGAACGATTGCTGTTGCGTAGCGCTATCACAAACGTGGGTTGTAGATTGGCGCACATCGTTCTGCAATAACCCTCACTTCTAGGTGAACGACAAAAGTAATATAAAAGATTTTATCATTCCGGCAAGCATATGTGCATGAGGTCATGCCTTTTGTTTATACTGACTGTATTCCGATTTGAACTAATTTATTGCTTGATATACAATGCCTAACACACAATGCAGCAACTTAGGCAACTGTAAGCTTTAGCTTTTTCGTTGGATAAATTATAACCTGCTCAATAATACGCAGCGGGTACTGGAATCCAGATTTCTACGAGTATTACAGAACTATGTTTATTATCTTTATCTAGGCCTTATTAGCTTTGAACTTCTGGTACAACATATATGTCTGAAACAGGACAATTGTGGATGCTATGGATTTTGGTTCACTAGCTGAGGCTTGTCTAAATTAATGCATTTCCGTGAAAGTTTGTCTCTATGTGGTATGCTTAAAACGTAAAGTAAAACCAATCTAAAAAACATAAATAAACGGTGACCGTTTGTTTTAGCCATATACAATCTCAACGAATGTAATAAGTCTATTAAGAAATACAAGAAGTTTTGATTTAGTATTGGTTATGGGTGCGGACTTTCAAATTGGACGCCAAGGTGACAATGTCTTTTAGGAGGCAGATAATCTTTAAGCTCAATGCTCAACGAATATGGTCGAAATTTGTTGGATAGCTTCGCAGACCATTAATTACGGTTCAGTAGCACAAACTTCAGACGCGATGTAAGACACTGTAACATCTGACTTCGTCTATGTCATTATGTATCTGTTGAATAGAAATGGCATGATTGTATTCAGGACTGGCATTAGTTTTGGAGGACTTATGTCGACTTGATTCGTGGTCTCATGCGTTTAAAGCTTGTACCCACATTTTCTGGATAGCTAATTAATAACTAGCCTTAAATAAATATCAGAAAAATATGAATATTTCCTAAAATCGAAATTAACTGGTCGTCATATTTGTAATAGGAACATTCTGTGAACGAGACTGGTATTGGCTATGTGCAATGAAGTAACTTGCGTGCATAGCAATGCAGTCTTTAATCAGTCTGTTACGATACTAGGAACTAAGCGCCAAATTCAGGATAGTTTTATTTATAATAATATCACTAGATCTATCAGGTGCAAAAGTAAGCACATTCTGATAGCCGGCTTTTAATCTTTCTAGATTAGAAAAGTTTACGAGATTGGAAAAGAGATTTTATCAGGTAATAACCGAAGGTTGTTGCAACTTATTTCCACAACAGGTCCGAAGAAGTGAGCAGAAAAAAACGAAATCTGCCCATTAGAAAATCCTATAACGGATAAAATATGTCGTATACATCATTGTGCCGAACACTGAAGAATTTTTATCCTAGGCGTCAACCCCAGTCTACTAAAGAAAGCCCGTATCAAAATTTGAAACAATCTCGAATCGTTTTCAGAGTAAGTAATAAGGAATGTAATCTTATTTCTCAAATGCTACTCAGCTGTAGGCTCTGGTTATCTGCTACTGTGATGAATAATCTTTTTCTTATTTTGTGACATGAGGAGATCGTGTTAGTTGTTTGGGATCAGTTGACCATTGTTCCCATTACCAAAAACAGAAATTTTAATTTGTGCGATGACTATTGTAGCAAAAGCTTAGTTGCTGTCACATCTAGGTTTTTTGTTTCGGTGAAAACTTTTAACACTTAGAATGAATTACATACTTGATAATGAATAAGTCAGGTTTTGACTGAGACAAGGTTGTATAAATTATATTCTTACCAGTACACGCAATTGACGGTAGCCTTTCTGTGTCGTATGACTTATTAAATAAAATAGGATTGGCGTGTAACAGAGGTCTGTTAACCTGATTTAAATATTATTTATCACCACCCTCATATTCAATAATTGCTTGAGCTCTCTCTTAGTTGGTTTTTGGCGTATCCGGTACCAATGTTTTAGCGTTTCTTCTTTTCACATGTCTACTTCTGGTAAGCAAAAGCGAGGAGAATTCTTATTTGTTTTGGTCGACTAGAGGGATGCTCCTACCACAAATTTTTCAGCCTATGCGAACCATCCGTAGTCTAATGAATTCTATAAATAGAGCGTAGATTTTGACACTGTTATCTTCAGAATTATCAAAATCTGTGTTTTAAAGGTCTAATCTTTATATAGGATGAAATTGTAATGTTGTTAGTCGCTTTTAACAGCAACAACTTCGACCTTTAAGTTGGCTATAGCAAGCTATGCTTAATGATACCTTACAGGAAAAATAGCGATAATGATTCCTAGGCCTATATTTGCAATAGTAAGAGGTTCTCCGAGCTTTTTGCTATTGGCTTTGGCGTTTGTCATCGATGTACAATTGCTCCCACTTTGTTTGTTATGATATCGATACTGTCTTTGTTCAGGTCATTACAAAAATCTCTAAAGTGGAATCTGTGGCGATGTCCAGATTTTTGACGGCGCACATTCTGAAGATAGCAATAAAATTTGGGCTCCAGAGGTCTACTAATTGCACTCATTATGTGATTATCTGGTACGTTATGAAGCTAAACGCATTTAAAACGGCCGTTGGCGCCATTTTCAATTTAAAGCCCAATTTAGTTTTAAAAATAACCTCTGGTGATACACCAAGGATCTGCTTTTGCCGATATTTCCAGATGTATTAGCCTTGTATAACTTCTATAATTTATAAAAACCCCAAGATTCTCTCGTCTATTTCACAAAAAAACTTAGTTCAAGGTGTTCAAGTTAAGCATGTTGTCAGTTCTCCTCTATGATGCAAAGACTGGAGATGAAAGATTGTTGGTGCCAACACCTGGACTGATTTTTAGATTGATGCATTCGCTGTGCTTGAATAAAGTCGTTGCCAGCTGAACAACAGTTGGCATTACACATTTAAAAAAATTACTAGCCGACCGGTAGTATACAGCTGCGTTTTTATGTACCTTTGGCATCAAATCTTGGTTTGGAACGTAAATCGCATTGGTTTTGTTATTATTTGAAATGTCCAATTGCTAATCCTGCTTGCCATTCCACAGGTACAACTAAAGTGGAATAGAAGGATGATCAGGTCAACTTGTGGTATGGAAGGTAGACTATGAGGAAAGGTCGGATATAGGATGATGGAGCAATTTGTGGTGGTTCACTGCACCACTACACCCATCGTTTTTTAGATGTAGATCTCGTTTTATGTGTGTATGTACAATTATATTCCTCTTAGTTAAATGATGCATAAATGGGCTGCCGTTATGACTAGCTGTAGCACGTTGATTGTCAGATGTTATATTACTGTGGTCAAATACAGAATTACATTATTTTTCAGTGTAAATTATTATAGCAAGCTTTATGTTTGAAATGGTTTAAGCGAACACTTGGTCATCTATGTTTTATGAGGGCTGAGATTGCCGTAATTTGACTTTTCGTCATTGCCCTGCCTGTTATTTAAGAAGTGATATCGATATAACTCAGTAAGTAATTGAAATAAGACGTTTATTACGATAATAGTAAGACCGAGTTAATAGTGATCAAATTTTAGCATTAGTTTATTAATTAAATGTAACTAAGTATTTTTATATTTTGGAGTTTTTTTTAATCCAAATTATTTTGATCTTGCTTTTCTAAATGCCGATTTTATTTATCTTCGATTTTTATGCAGTCAGTTTGGGTGCCATCGATAGTTATTTGAATTAAACAAATAAACTTTGCGAAGAGTATATTTTCAATTATTTCTGTATCAGCAGAAGTTTTCTGTTTTAAATATACTACGGCTATTATATACTCAAGTTATTCTGTTTTAATTTGTTATTGTTGAAACAAGACCAAAGTCCGTGCGGTGTAAATTAATCCTCAACGGGATTTTTATATGTTCCATGGAAACATTCTGCAGTCTTTATTTCCAGAAATCGATAAGTTGTTAAATTTATGTTTTAAAATTTGCAATATATATTAGTCATGCATTCATTCGATTTCATTCTAACTTATACACGTTATCATGGTCTATGCTAGCAGTTATTGGAGGATCCTAATGGACATTCGAATTTATTTTGTTTTCGTAAAAGGGATGCCTATTTTGTTATAGTTCTGCATATATAGTGTTCAACAATTTCTATTGATCCGCAAATTTACATTCTGTCATTTAGCCGATCCGTGCTTATTTTCCGTTTTCTATCCGTAAATTTAATTTCCTCTGCCTGTCTGTGAAGTTCCCCTATTTTTGCTAACATCTATACCACCAAGTTGCTCATAATATAAAACAACGTGATGTTTGGCTAAATGGACTTATAAAGTAATTGGAGTTTATGTATTACTGGATCGTATTGTTTAAAATAGTCCTTCAATGCAGCACTTTTCGACAACATTTATAACTTTAAACTTATTTTCGAATTATTCAACACGATTAAAATGCTCTCTATAGAAATGCACAATTTGTATTATTTTTAAATCAATTCTAAAAGTACGCCTAATATTTTATTTATTAATTACTTATTTAACTGATAATTAAAAAATAACCACTCTATTTTTAAGCTATTAATAAACGGTGCAGCCGTTGTTATCTCAAATGGTGCTACCACAACCTAGGTTTACATTAATAATGTCGTTAAGATAGTAAATTCCTAGGATTTTGCCTAAGATTGGCTTTTTACTTTTGAAATATTATTTCTTTCCATGTGCGGAATATAGCTATGCCTAACTTTAATAAACGTTATTTGCGAAAAATAAACTATTTTCTATTTTATTTCGTTATAATATTAAATAATATCCTATTAATTTCACCTTTCTTTCAGATCATGCGATATATTAGGGGCTTTACAAGGTGTCGCATTAAAGCCGATGGATATCAATTTTGGCATTGTGAATTCTGACGTCTCAATTAATGTGGCCAATTCCGACGATATACTAAATACTAGCTATTTGTGCATAATTCAGCCGCATAAAGACGTATTGGGAAACACGGAATGGTTTAAGCGCCTTTCTGAACCAACTGGAGAATTCGACGGCGTCCCAGATGACATTCTTGATAAGGATACCGACAATAGCGATATTGAAGAAACCGATAGTAAGAAAAATTGTATTGCTTTTGCTGCGTCTAAAAAGGAAGAGAATATAAAAGAAAACTCACATGCTACTAATAATAGCAAGACGAACTCTTTAGAAAATGCGGTGAATAAGTTATATCGTTGTCGCCTAATTCCTCTTAGTGAGTATCAGAGGCGAAGAAAGGAGTTCTTTGAGTCTGTTTAAAATTAACTTATATAAAGTTGTAAATAAACCAATGTTAATCATGCAAGTTTCTTTTCACTTGATAAAGTTTTATACGGTTCGTTATTTGATCTAATTTGAATTCGGTTTTATAATGTTAAAATGTTTTATCGTTCAATGCCATATCTATTCAATGGATTGTTCACCAAGGTGGTAGATTAAGGGTGAAACTAATTTTTCGTATAATATTTATATTTAACATTACACTTGCGTCAATCATATTCAGAGTGCATCATTATTGTAAATTTAAGACTTGTAACAATTTGAATCTTTGAACAAATGGTTTACTACCGACAAAATATTCATGTAAATGATGTTTGTGGCGGAGAACTAATATATATGCAACTGTGTATTATGTGTTGCGAACCTAGTAACAAATTAGTTCAGGTGTGACCAGAAGGATTAATCGAAGACAGCATAAACGGAAAGTATAATCTCATGTACATGCGCTTCATTCTTACTTACCGTTCATGTTGTCTTTGGTTTATTTTTCTGGTTATGTTTTAATTAATTTGTTACTAGTTTCGCAACACCTAAACACAATTGCATATATATTACTTCGCCACTAACAATATCTATCTGTTATATATTTAATTGAATGATGTCATGGTTACCACGAAATGTGATTACTGACGCCGATCAAGTCAGAGTGTATGGATTTACTCGAGTAACTGGTGTTCAGAAATATTTATAAATTTCAATTTTGGCGACAGCATAAATTGAAACCGATTTTGTTGGTACCATGTATATTTTCGGTACCATAATGTTAGTATTAAGTACTGGCACAATAGCCATAGTGGTGGTACCCTTTACAGACTCGGTATATTTATGATATATAGTGTGTTACCTTTGAAGTCACATTGTCGAAGACTTCATATGAATTTGTTTATTCGGACACGAAGCCTAATACGCCTACTCATCATTAAGGCCTGCAATAATATCGGTATATAAAAATATTTTTCGATCGGCAGAGCTGCTTTATTGTCCGCACTTCTACTTATCATCTAAACATCCGTTTAAGTAACACCAATTGCAGTTTTCGTTGTTCTGTCATCTATATTTTGTACAATTTGTTCATCAATCTGTCATACCTATTTAGAAAACGTTCCACTTAACCACTTTTAAGGTTAAAGGTTTGAATTAAGAACAAATTAACACAAATTTTATTCAATGGAAAAAGGAAGTTTAAAAAAGATAAAAAAGCATTTCGAAGGAATATCTTCAATAGCTTTAAATAAATATTTGAGATGAAGAAATTATAATCCTATAATGCCAAAACTATTACTTTGTTCCAAATTTTGGCGACATTGTTGGGTACATCGCTTCCATCTTTAAAACGTGTTTATACAAACGAAAATAGGCACACACACACACACACAGAGCGAGAGAGTGTGTGTGAGAGAGAGACCTGTTTCCGTGTATTGTGTTTTAAATTATCGAGTGCTAATAAGGTTTAATTAACGACTCTATATTCAGTTCTGTTTACCATTACTTGCCATAGGTTTATCTCATCTAAAAATCTTAAAAGGCGGCTGTGCATAATTAATTGAGCAATGACGTTGCTATAATTACGTACTAATCTATACAAATACGGAACCCAACACTTCAAGTTAGTTGAGCTATATAAAGGATCTGTGATTGTGCAACGAAGAACGCTATGTGTGTAGATACTTAGGAGATCAGCCGATCGAAAAATATGAAGAATAATTTTATTTTGGGTCCTACTGAGAGGGCAACGTAACAGGTTTCCTGTTCCAAAGGTAAGTAAGTAAGTGGAACAGGATGATTTAGCATGAATTACCATAACGAACACGCCAAATTTATTAAAAATAGTGAGAATTAATCTGAGACTTCTTTGTGGTAATACACTGGATTTCGCTAGAATATGAATATCTCTAACGCAGCTTATCTCGAATTGAAGTCCGGATTGGACAGCTCGTCAGGGCTTATTTTTTCATGCTAGCAATTTTCATCTGGAATCACCTTGTCATTTCGTTTAGATGGGCTTTAAGTTGACAGTCTTCTATTCGATTAGAATACGCTCCTCTCACTGTATCTATCGGAATTGTTTTAAATCAAGGTAGCGAGCTTGACATTAGCACCATATATATATATATATATATATATATATATATATATATATATATATATATATATCCGTAAAATATAAACATTTTTACAAAGGCAATTTATTCAGTAGGCTGATTACGTCATTATAATACGTTGGCAGAGACGTGGCTTTGCTTAAGTAGAAACTCTAGTGTAAATGTATATCTAACACTAACAATTTCAGACACTTGGCTTAATGTGTGTTTTGAATGAGTGTTGCGTTTACATATAAATCAAATAGTGAATAATCAGACGTTGCAGATCAAGGCCAGTGTGTATGGATTTACTGGAGTAACAGGTGTTCAGAAAGTTGTAATTCTCTATTTCGGTGAACTATGGCATACATTGATATTCATCATTTTGGTACCATGTACCAGCTCGGAAACAATAGTGTTAGTAAAATGTACCTTTTCGGTATTATAATGTTGGAATCGGTTACTAACACACTAGCCATAGTGTTAGTATCCTTTACAGACTCTGTATATATATTATATAGAGGGAGTTAGCGTTGAAGTCGCATTGTCGAGATTTTATATAATGTTAGCTTCACTACTGCAGGTTTACACATTCGTCTAGGAGATTGAAGCGTCCTATTATCCAACATTCCTCACCCAGATTTATAGTGGTTAAAGGGCGTAATACCGGCTCCTACTGATGAGTCGGCAGTAAGCACGAAACGAATGTGAATGAGATTATACTTTACGTTCATGCTGTCTTTGGTTTATCCTTCTGGTCACAACTGAACTAATTTGTTACTAGGTTCGCAAAACCTAATACATACTTGCATATATATTAGTTCTCGCAACAAACAGGATTTGGCACATGAGGTAGCAACGTGGAGTGTTGCGGCAAGTGGATTCGGTGTGACTCAAGAAACAGAAGATGAACGGAAAACAATCATCGTTTCGTGCTAACGACATCGATAGAGCCGATATTCCTATTTTATATATATTGGTCAAAGTATTGAGTTATTAATGGGACGTGCAATCGACAAATATTAATGAAGTCTGCAATAAGTGAAGCTAACATCATATGGTCTGCGACCGTGGACTGCGAACGCTTAACTCACTATGATATTGCATGCCGAGGTCGCGGCAAGGGATACTAACTGCTAGCCAATGATATCAGTAACCATTCACCAACGATATTGACATACGCCGAAATGGTTACATCGAGGCGCTATCACTTGTGGTTTCGAGTCGACACGTAATTTGGCTGCGTGGTGTCGAGATTTATGCTATAGTTCACCGTAATTGAGAATTACAACAATTTCTGAACACCTGTTACTCCAATAAATCCAAACACTTTGGCCTTGATCAATATCAGTTATCACATTTCGCGGTAAGCATGACATCATTCAATTCAATGTATTACAGTTAAATATTGTTTGTTGCGGAGATCTAATATATATGCATATATTCATTAGGTGTTGTGAATCTAGTAACAAATATATTGAATATATATTGAATTGTCATTCACACTTGCATATATATTAGTTCTCCGCAACAAACCGTATTTAACCCTTATATATTGAATTGAATGATGTCATGCTTACCGCGAAATGTGATAACTGATATCAATGAAGGTCAGAGTGTCTGGATTTACTGGAGTAACAGGTATTCCGAAATTGTTGTAATTCTCAATTTATGTGAGCTATAGCAGTAATTGATATCCATCATGTTCGGAAACCATAGTGTTAGTATCATGTACCTTTTCTGTACAATAATGTTGGTATCGGTTACTAACACAATAGCCATAGTGTTAGTATCCTTTACAGACTCGGCATATATATTATATAGTGTGAGTTAGCGTTGGAGTCGCATTGTCGTAGACTATATGATGTTAGTGTTATGTCCACCTATAGTTGCCTCTATTAATTTCTGCTTGCATAGCACAAACGCTTCTTGAGCCTCCTCCGTCCAACGAAACGGTATCTTGGCACTAGTTAACTTAGATAATAGTTGCGTTACCGCCATCCCTGCGAGGTATGGCCTATAGAAATTCACCATACCAATAAACCGGCGCAATTATTTTCTAGTAGTAGGCACCGGATAATCCTTGATAGGCTGTACATTCGAATCTAACGGCATGCATCCATCCGCTGAGACTAAGTGCCCCAGGAACCGCACTTCTAGACCTATCTGAACCTTTTCTGGATCAAAGTGTAATCGCCATTCTACAGCTTTGGCCAACATCTTCTGCAGCCTAACACGTAATTCGTGTTCAGTAGTGGCCCATATAATAACATCGTCTACGTAAGCTGTTGTACAAGTTAAGTCAGACACGAACGAGTCCATCATTCTTTGGAACACTTTCGGTGCGTTTTTAAGGCCAAATGGTACCCGGGTGAATTGGAAATGACCTTGGGGTACTTGTACCGCTAACTTCCATCGGTCTTCGGGCCGCACACCTATTTGCCAAAATCCCTGTTTAAGATCAAGCACGGCAAACCATTTGCCTCCCGCTAGCTGTAGGAAAAGATCACGCAGAGCCGGCATGGGATACGGGTCTGGTTTAGTCACCGAGTTCAATTTCCTGAAATCAGCCGCCGGTCTGAGCGAACCATCCTTTTTCGTAACGTAAACCATCGGACCATGAAAATCAGACGATGACGGTTCAAGAACGCCGGCTTCTATCATTTCTTGGGTTGCTCGATTCGCTGCTGCTAATTTCTTTGGAGGAGCACCATATACTTTTGGTGGTTCGTAACCTTCATTTAGTTCTAGCCATAGCTTAAACTGGTCGACCGTCGGCCCTGGACGCTCGCTACAATCAGGCAGTTGGAATATAATGTTATATTTGGTTTGAAGATTCTTCCACCACCCAGGCAGACAACTGGTCTCCTCCTGCATCTTAGGGGTACATATAGACTTTATTGAACTTATTCCCTCAGGCTGCGATAGGCATACACGTTTATTTTGACAGTCTATCGTCTTAACCCATTTTCTAATGAAATCAAGTCCCAATAAGGGCGTTTGCGTATTCGCAACAACAAAAGACATATGATAGACATTTTCATTTATTAACAACTTGTGTCCCACTCGCCCACAGCCACCATCGATGCGCCCGATGCCTGACATAAACTTGCTCTCGTAGGTTTTATATTGTTCAATGGCCAAGTCAATGGTAGTACCGACACATCCGCTCCAGTATTCAATTGCATTATTACTGGCTGTCCGTTGAAGAGTTCTAAAAATTTAACTTTAATGAAAATTCTTACATTTGGCAATGTTTCCCACACTTCCTTTTCTTCAAAGGCAATCTGGTTCGGACCACTTTTTTGTTTGTTCTGCTGGTCTTCATTCGATCTACCCGTCGTAGCCACCAAAGGATTAATATTTGTGCCCTGCTCTCGCCCACCTTTATTTGTGAGATTGTGAACCTTGTTTCCCAACTGAACTGGACGTTCTCAAGGAGCAGTACATTGGTTTTGCTGACGCTTATACGCCGTATTCGTCGGAGCTGGAATCCTTATATATTGGCTTTTCTTCCAGGCCACTGGTTGTTGCCCTTTGTCGCGGAATTGATTATTATGCCGCGAAGAATTTCAGTACGGTATGTCCCTCCTGCCAGATGTTGTAACGGGACCCATGCGTGGAGTTGCAGCTGCCACTTTGTTTGTCATGGCCGAACTTTGAAGAGCCTGAAGTCTCTCTTCAAGGCCTCCCTGGGCGCTCGATATTGCGCCGTATGTGATAGGATCCAGCAGCGTGAACATGATGGCCTCATGCGGTTGCAACCCGGGTAAAGACTCAGTAAGCTTCGAGAACCACCGCTTGATGCGTGCCATGGTATCCATGGGCATCTCACCCAGTAATGGTTTCAGGTTGTATAATTTTGAGAACACTTGAGGCCTGGCCCGGAAATGATCTAACACTCGTCTTTCGTACTCTTCATACCTGAGGTCAATCGGTAATTCCAGTTGGACTGCTACTGTACGGTCCACTAATTCCTGGACAGCCACACGCACAATAGGTGCTTCTAATGTAAATTCTTTGGCTCGAACTGATGCTTCAAATTTTTCGAACCACAACTGTTGCTTTTCCACATCTAGTGGTGCCAGCATGGGCCTAAACCCTGATGACGGTCTGAAATAACTCGTCGATTCGGCTGATAACGCCGGCATATTTCCTCCTGATTCCTCTTCGGCGCGGTCGCCATTGTTATGTCCACCTATATTGGATGGTCCACGTACCCGTATGTCGTCTGTGTTTATTATCAGCGTATCGTCTAGACAAGACTTAAATATGCCTAATTCTGCAGTTGAATTATTCATTTGACAAGTCAGTCCCTGAATCAACGTTTCCAACCCATCAGAAGCCATTTTAAATGAACCACACATGCTATTTTTACTCAATTATATATAGAATTTTGCTCGCACAACGAGCATCGATTTAATAAAACAAATTTACAAATAATTAATTTATGTTCACTTCGGCTCGAAGTCTGCTTTTATCATTGGGCTGACTGCTTCATTCTTATACTGGCGCATCTGCGAGGAATTTATGTTGAAATAATGTCTGCCCTAGATAAGACCCTTTGTTCATTATTTGTCTTAAAGTTGGCTATTGCCACAGTTAAGCTTCACTATTGCCTGCAGATTACACATTCGTCTAGAGATTGTATCCTATTATCCCATTCTTATTAAAATATAAAGTGGTTAAAAGGGCATGCAAGCTCCTACTGATGAGTCGCAGTAAGCACGAAACGAATGTGCATGAGATTATACTTTCCGTTCATGCTGCCTTTGGTTTATCCTTCTGGTCACAACTGAACTAATTTGTTACTAGATTTGCAACACCTAATACATACTTGCATATTTAGTAGTTCTCCGAAACAAACAGTATTTAAATGTGATAGCTGATATCGATCAAGACCAGTGTGTATGGATTTACTTGAGTAACAGGTGTTCAGAAATAGTTGTAATTCTCAATTTCGGTGAACTATAGCATACATTGATATTCATCATGTTGGTACCATGTACCAGCTCGGAAACCATAGTGTTAGTAACATGTACCTTTTCGGTACTATAATGTTGGTATCGGTTACTAACACAATAGCCATAGTGTTAGTATCCTTTGCAGACTCGGTATATATATTATATAGAATGAGTTAGCGTTGAAGTCGCATTGTCGAAATTTTATATAATGTTAGCTTCACTACTGCAGGTTTACACATTCGTCTAGGAGATTGAAGCGTCCTATTATCCAACCTTCCTCACCCAAATTTATAGTGGTTAAAGGGCGTAATACCGGCTCCTACTGATGAGTCGCCAGTAAGCACGAAACGAATGTGCATGAGATTATACTTTCCGTTCATGCTGTCTTTGGTTTATCCTTCTGGTCACAACTGAACTAATATGTAACTAGGTTTGCAACACCTAATACATAATAGATTACTGATGTTGTACAGATTTCTAAGCATCTTCCAGATATGGAGAAAAATAAATTAGAATTGGATATGGCACTTCAGGCGGTTAATCATACGGAAAATAAATTTAAATTACGTTGTCCCTGTTGGGCTCAACAAGTTGTTTTCATCCACTGTCCTACTGATTATTCCAAATATTTCGACTTCCTATTTCGGAAACCTTTATTAACGGAAAGCACATCCAACAAACAATTTATATAATTAAACGAACATTGGTTGCGCGGGCGGTGATAACAATTATTGTAATCAGGGTTTCAATCTTGATATAAGCACCTGACTCGTTAATTACTTGAATATGCCAGTATAAACTAAGAATTTTATAGTGTAGAAACAATTTTATAATCAACATGTCAAGTGGAAAATTTCGTTTAAACTGTCTCATTTGAACTTATTGTTGTGCCCAACATGGACAAGTTAATTAATCTATTCCCTTTCGTACAACGTTACTTTTCAAATAAGTTTAAATTCGACTATACATGTTTACGCCTAGGAAGTTTATTGATAACTAGTGATGTGATATGTCTAAATGCTTACAAAGGCGGAGCGACGATTTAAATGAACCGGTCTATCTACGATGCAAAATGTATGTACAACAGAACAATAACATTATCTATTTCGGTTGCTAGCATATTGTTTCATTTTACCGAGAAAATACACCTAGAAAGAACACCTGTGAAACCGATACAGCTTGCGAGATTCTTTGCTCATTCAACGATCATTGGTTGCTTGGGTGCTGATAACATTTATTAAAATCAATGATGCGAAATCCCAGTATATATATATATATATATATATATATATATATATAAATTGGAAAGAAAAACAAGATAGAAATTCGTGAACATAGAGAGTGTAAGAAAGGTTACTTTCACATTGTCTTCTCAAATATCTACTAATGAACAGATCTTTATATATAAATTGGAAAGCAAAACAAGATAGAAATATGCGAACATATATGTATATGTATATGTATATATATACATATATATATATATCAGTATAACAGCATGTAGTTTCGAATCCTGAAAGCGTTAAATTCTGGACAGTACATGTAGAGTTCCCAATAAGAGTGGAACCGGTCTAATGGATGAATTGCCTTTTCTACACTATACTATACTTAATTTATTCTTACAAATGGATATATATATATATAATGTGATTAAAGTTTTTATCAAGATCACAACTTTGATTTAATAATTTCTCGATGATTATTCCATAATTTGGCAACATTGTGATAGCGAATTGATAAAATTCCTTAATTTAATAAATAATATAGGTGATCTGAATTTCACATTGTAAATGGAAACGTAAGGAATTTTAGCCTTCCTTGATTTGAAATTGCTGCGGAATAACCCGTATGATACGCAAATAAGCGTTTTAAAATCTATGGCATTGAGAAGTCTTAGAATAGCTGGTTTGTAGTATAGATATGATGTAATTAGTAAACTTATTGAAGTGTTCACGGAGAATGGATACCAACATGAAGTGATAGATAAAATAATGGAAGAATTAATAAGGAAATTCGACCCTGATTTGACGCATATAAAGCAGGAGAAATCTCAAGATCACGGTAGAAACTTGGTAATACCACATTCAAAATTGAGTAAGTAGATAAAAACATAGGGAGACAAATATAATATTATGCATTTATTTAAGTAAACACTTACATTAGGCAATAAACTTCTAAACATGAAAGAAAGAATAGAACATCTGAACAGTTGAGGGGGTATATGAAATACTTCGCAGAATGTACAATTTGACATGTGGGGAAAACGATGCATCCAATTAAGGTTAGAGGAGGAGAACTTATAACTGCCTTCAAATATGGTGACGACAAGTCATCTGACCTGGCTAGGCACTCACAGGAATCGATCCACAATATCTCAATTTGTGACAGCAATAGAGCGATCAGTTTAAAAAGAGAATTAAAATCAAATCGAGGAATAATATTATGAATGCATCAGAAGTTGCAAAATCGATAGTCCTTATATTAAATGAGATATTAGCCATTAACAAGGAAAGAAGACCGGATGAACCCAAGGAACTAAATATTCAAAGTAAAAGAATATACGTGTAATAAAACTGCGAATATATTCAACAGTACAATTTCAATTTTGTGTATTTCTTTAATTTTATTTCTTTGTTTAATAGGGCTTCATTGAACCTAGATCACATTTTGATTAAAGCCTTATAAACTTTCTGAAATTAGATCCTAATTATCCATTTATGTATGAGGCTTCTTGTGGTTACTTCAATTATCCTTCGTTCTTTCGCCTTGTCTTGTTCTCTCATATCAATTTTCTTTGTTATTTCGACCTGTTTTATTTCAGGTTAGCTCAGTTTTTCCATTTCATTCGTTAATAGCAGGTTCAACTTACTCTAGTATTTGTTACCACTTAGTAAACCGAAATCAACAACACTGCTTATCCATTTAGTGCGAATTAATTTTTTTGTAAGTTGATATTTCAGCTAAGTAATAAAAATCGTTCTCTGGCTAGAGCAAGCAAATTAAAAAAATAGTGATACGTCGGCAGTTTGCCTATGATTTGGTACTATTTGACATGGATAAGCGAATTTTAAGGTATGTTGGATGTTTATGCGTGTATTATTAACATGAATTATATAACTAAGTGACTCGTTTAAATATGGTAGGTCAACTGACTTTATAAAAGTGAAACTTGATACTCATTGTAGATTAGTGAAACTTCAGATGCATGGAGTTAAACGCGGCAAATTCTGGCCTGTACATGATGAGTTACCAATATGGACGAAACTGGTCTACTGGATGAATTGCCTCTCCTAAACAATACAAATCTTAGTTTATACTGACATATGTATGTAATTAAAGGGTCAGGTGCTTATATCAAGACCGCAACCTTGATTATAATAATGAGGATTAGTTGTTTGTTGTAATTTTGGGTTTCTGTGTCATTATTTTTGTGACTATTTTACGAAATCCGGGGCTGACTGCGAGAATAAACATTCAAAGCAACAGAACACAAAGAGGCTCTGATGAAAATAGAAACATTAATTTAATACTCTAAAACATTCTGGTTTTATTTATGAAATGCGGTATTCAAACGATTATACCTGAAAACACAGTCAACACAAGGCTTATCGTATTCTATGAGAACATTGTTCAGGTTTCCGTTTAGATTTTCCTTGTCTTGAAGTTGAAATAGCCTAGATTTGTATTGTGTGGTGGTATAGGTGGCATCATTTGCATGTTTTGTTTAGGGATACCTTTTCCGTCTAGGCTACGTCTATCTTTTGCAGGATTTTTACACTGAATTATTATTATTATTATTATTATTATTATTATTATTATTATTATTATTATTATTATTATTATTATTATCAATATTATTATCTTTATGCTGCAATTGAATGTTGGTTTTTAAATGCTGTTCTTTTGATAATAATACGATAGGATCCCCAATAGTTGCTTAGTGTTTTAACCCATGCTATATTGACCAAACGAATGTAGTTATTTTAATCTTGTTTTCTATTTTAGGCCACTTTCTTGTGACCTGTTGGATTCTGTCACATGAAAGCACGTCAATCACTTATGACTTAATCTTGTTCATGTTGTTTCAGTTAGATTTGAAAATCTCATTTTTCTTCTAAGACCAATGAATTAATTCATTAATGAATGAATTCATATGGACATATTTATCTGTTTCAGGCTCACCGTTGTGCGTGTATGTTCTAATGTGTGAATCTGGTTTTTTAACCAAATTCTGTGCGCAAGTGACAATTTCGCCAAAATTTCGACTTCCTGCCAGTGAATACATTTTAAAGATATTTTCTGCATATATTTGCATTTAATCTACCTGAAAAGACAAAACAGCGGTTTTTTGTTCGAATGTTTTGTGGAAGTGTTTAAATTACATAAACTCTTGTATATTAGTAGTATTAATTTTATCCGTATCAATTGCAAGTTTGTTTGTGTAACCTTCATTAATTATGCAATTCAGTGCACAACTTTCTGTCTGTCTTTCTGTCAATCTTTCTCTCACTCACTTTATTGTTCATTACTCTTTATCTCAGTATATTTCTTTTGGATTAGCGATGCAACTTATTCTCTTTCTCCATCCTCCATTCGTTTTTATCCAATGTCTTTGCCTATATGGTACCACGTCTATCTATCACTTGAACGGTATGTGAATTATTCACATGCATTCAATAAACCTTAAAATTGCTCATTTACACCTTTTTAAATATCTCTAAATAGGTTGATATTCTTTTCTAACTTAGCCATTTACGAAAATATTTTCACGTTTGAATAGTTAGCTTTATTGAATGAAACATTCGTTACTACGCGTTACATTTATTATATTCGATTCATCATCAGTTATTTCATCGTCTACAGTCTTTATTACTTATTTGAGTATGGCGTTGCTTCAATACATGTATTTTAATTCGCCATTCAATTATAGACAATCATTGGTTCTTCTCGTTTGTTCAGTTGATGTTATGTTCTGCTGGTTGACAATCAAAGATCGAAGAACATCAGTGCAAGCGACTGACGGTGGTTTTTTTTAATGTTTCGCAATAAAATAGGATTCATAGTTATCTTAACACAGCAAACTTGATTTAAAATCTCCAAATGGGACTTTATGTATCAACAGTTGTGCCAACATAGCTTAATTTTGTCAATTTATAAGCAGAAATAATCTCTTTATTATCATTTGACTTGGTTATAAAAAATTTTTAATGATCATTTATCTAGCTAAAGTTATTATTGGCACAATCAATAATAAATCTATTTAGGCATTGAGCTGCTGGACTCAATATAGTTATAGCTTACTCCAATGATTAGTATATTTGCCAATCAATCAATAATTAACCAATAAACTCTAATTAAATTACTATTAACTCCGCCAGGAATAGGCGATCTATTTGTCATTTACAGCATTTTATTCTTTTAGGTAATATTTCGTTCACTTGTTGTGCATTTCGTCTTTGTCATTGGACGAAACAGCAAACAATCAATTCTGGCAAAATATTGCAATGTTTTAGCTTATGTTTCCATATTACGCAACACTTACTTGGTCTTACCAACTTTGCATATTCTGTTAAATGCTGTCACCTTAAAGGATTAGTTCCAAAGCTCATTTAAATTTCTAAAGGTGTGAATAAACTCTGAGACTGAGTTTGGTTGTATTTGAACCAAAACTGGTTTTACAGATGTAAATTTGTTAAAAGAATGTTCTGATAATGGATTTTGGTTGCATGCAATCATATTCTGTTGTAAAAGAACGATCTAATGAGTTTTGCTAGTTTAACAATTATGTGGATTTAGGTAACGTAAATTCAATTTTCTATTACTTACCATATGTTCTATCAGGAGAATCATTTAAATAACACTTTGTGTTGTGCGGTGCTATCATCCTTTGAATTGCGAGACAATTGATGGCACTCGTAGGTTGGTAACATGTTGATTCAAGAATAGTGGGGAAAGCTTAAGAAAGATGAGACCAATGAGAACACATCAATCAGTAAAACACCCACGCGTACACATCGAAATGTAAAGAAATCACGATTTTACCGAACTACGAGTGCTGTCAATTTTTCCACAATAACAGCTTGCTTTTTTATAAGAAGAATACTTGGCATCTAGTTTTCTACTATTACGAAATATATTTTCGGGTGAAAATTTATTGTAATGTAGCATATTTAAATTATTAGATTGTGACTGTGTTGACATATTCAGCTAAATTAACAGAAATATTGTTAGATTAATACCACTCACTGAAAATAGTAGTTGATTTAAAGTTTCTGTGAATTATGTATTAGGTGTTGCGAACTTTGTAACAAATTAGTACAATTATGACCAGAAGGATAAACAAAAAGTAGCAGGAAATGAAAGTATAATCTCGTGCACATTCGCTTCGTGCTTACTGGTGACTCATCAGTAAGAGCCGGTATTACGCCCTTTAACCACTATATATTTGGTTGAGGAATGTGGGAAAAATAGGACGATACAAAATAGGTTTTAATTCAAATTTCTGAGAATTAATTAGTTAACTTATTGACGCTCGCTATAAAAGCAGTATTTTGTGAATTACTAAGAATTAGAAGTTGAATATGTCATAGAATTATAAATTGTATTAGGTTTCGGAGTCATTTACAGTGCTTATTTAAATCAAGGTTGCGAGCTTAATATAAATAGCAAAGGAAATTAATCCAGTAAACCAGTGTCATTCTTACATGGAACTTACCTAGTACTGCCCCGAATTTAGTCTTTGACAGTATTTTACGAGTTCCCAATATGAACAAAATCGGTTTAATGGATAAATTGTCCTTGCTATTTGATACAATATTAATTACATTGACAATGTACATAATGGGCCAGGTATTTATTTCATGATCGCCACCTTGATTAAAGTAATTCTTTGATACTTGTTTGTTAACTCATATTCTCATTTCAAACTACATTGTGAACGATATTCTCTTTCATAGTAAAGTTCATGACAAATATTAACTAAAGTGTACAGTGTTCTAAGCACAAAGCAGTGAAAATGCGTCAACCTTCTAGGCGTTTCTCTATTGCTCGGCCAATGAAGTAGCGGATTCAGAGCCTGGCATTAGATCCTTCTAAACGGCATCGGGACAGCAGAACCACAATGCCTTTATGCACATGCGCTGTATGTTAACACAGACATTACCAATAATTTAGATGCAAAAGTAAATAGCATATAACTAGATATTTTATTCAAATTAGATTAAAATTATTGCATTTGCTTAATTACAATTTTCACTGTTGTTAGGACGCTAACTGTGGTCGTGAATAAGTCACATGGAAATGTTTGTCCTTCATTCGGTCACACAAGTACTGTTAATTTAACAAGCATTAAATGCAAGGTGTGGAAATAACTACCATTGAAATCAAGGTTCCAAACTGAATACTGAATAAAAGAACCTCATAAGGGCGACACCGGTCTACTAGATGAATTGCCATTTCTACACTATACAATTGTTAGTTTCTACTGACAAATATACATAATAAAACAGGTGCTTATATCAAGATCAAAATCTTGATTATATTAATTGTTATCACCACCCGCGCAACCAATGTTCATTTGATTATATAAATGTTTATTTCAGTGACATCTTCCCATGTAGCATGATGCCTGTTCTATAATGACAGATTGAGAATGGTTAGTTGGAACTTCAGGTCTACAAGGATACCATATAGGCTCCACCTAAACGTAAGACTAACCAAAAAACAGTTATTATATTACTAAAAAATGTGTGTAGTGTGCGCCTGGGTGGCTCAATGATTAGGGATCCCGATTCCGAAGCAGAAATGCCCAGGTTCGAGCCACGTCCGCGGCAACTTATAGACAGTACGTGATGAGTTCCCAATGAGGAATAAATCTTTCAACTGGATGAATAACCTATAAGACATTATACTTTAGTATATATAGTATATATATATATATATATATATATATAATTAGGAAGAAATCACATTAATAGCAATGTGTTCTTTCTTCCTAATTATAAATATACTATGTAACATTAAAAGGCACGGACATTATAAAGAATATATATATATATATATATATATATATATATATATATATATATATATATATTCTTATAATTAGGAAAACAACACAAATAACAAAGTGGATAAAGGCCATTTATTTCGTGAATACTAAACATCTCTTATACAATCATACATATTTATACATTTTGGGTTGTCAATTGGTTATGTTATTGGTGACAAATCTGACTCGTTATTACTGCTGTTTCTGGTTTTGACTAGTAGGTGAGTGTGTATGCGTTTGTGTTTGTGTTGTGTATGTGTGTTTGCATGTAAAGGTCATTCTCGCAGTATTGCGAAGTGATGTCTGAGATCTTGTCATGATTGTTTTGATAACTTGAGAGTTAGCCCTTTGTGCAAATTGTTCACTGTTATCTATACAAGTGCTATTTTTCCCAGTATAGTTAATCGTTTCTCCCCGCTGCGCAAGGGTGTTATTTTCGCTTGGTAACAACGCTAATGTTGATTGTCGTGTTAAACGCTCACACTGTTTGGAGACTTCCGTCATCGTATGCGCCTCTGTTATCTCAACCTCACCTTGTTGCCAATCCGATTGTACGTTTGTTGATTCTAGTCGAGGGCCTGTTTTGTTCTTGGCTGGATACTAGTAGATTGTTGTTGAATTTTGTTATCCTTGGCCAGTCGATAAGGATATCATGTAGATGAAACTTTTGAATGTTAAGTTCAGGTGCTTGTTGTTTTATGTAAAGCGCTTCGTAGATAAAAAGTAATTTTTCAGATTTTGTTTTATGTAGAATTGTGAAATTGGTCGAATTGACAGGGTGCCCCGTTGCCAATATATGAACGGAGATAGCTGATTTTCCTGACGGTGCCAAGCCTTTGTTTATCAATTTCTGTGGCAAATGTTGCTGGATTCTGCTTATCAATTGCTTCTTCGTAAGTCCGATATATGTGCTACCGCACATACATGAGAATTTATAGACTATGAATGATTTGGAGAGAAGTGGTAATTGATCTTTGGCATCCAACCTCATGATTCTCTGTGTACTGAATGTCATATTAACTTTAACACTGGGAAAGTTGTCCTTAGTTATTCTATTTAGCCGCCGTGCAATTATTGAGGCTGGTATGTCGCCTCTAAATGGTAAGTTTAGGAAAACCTGCTTGCCGGTGTCCTCTCTAGTACGAATTTTCCGTGGTCTAATGTTGACATCAATGAACCGCTCTGGGTAGTTGTTCATTAGCAGAATATTCCTGAGGTATATATATATATATATATAAGAGAGAGAGTATATATATATATTTTAGAAGAGAAACACATTAATAGCAATGTGTTCTTTCTTCATATAATTAAGTAAATATGCTATGTAACATTAAAAGGGGTATGAACATTATAAAGAATAGATATATGGAGAGAGAGGATGAGAGGAGTATATATATATATATTCATTGTACTCTTCCTGTGTGCAAAAACAAAAAGAAATTTTATCAGATATAAGAAAATTTTCTTTCTCATGGTCTTCTCAAATATCTACTAATGAACATATCTTTATATATAAATTGGAAAGCAAAACAAGATAGAAATATGTGAACAAAGAGAGTGTGAAAAATAGAAACCAATCAAATTGCGTGCGTCACATCCAGTTCAAGCTCAATGCTTATACGTGCTTCTTCTGCTTACATAAATCCGGCTGCAATTTGTTTATCCATAAGGCTTCGTATGTGACCAGCTCCCTTTTGTCTTTACATTTAGTAATTACCTTGAATGCTACGTCTGGAGAACATACGTGCGATGTTTCGATGATGTGTTGCGCAATAGCAGACGTATATTCACCATTTGATTTAAAACAGGCGTTCAAGTTGCAATGTTCCCTCATTCGAGTAATTAACCGTCTGGTCGATCGGCCTACGTAAGTTGATCGACAACTTGCGCATGTATATTGGTAAATAATATTTGATATCGACATTAACGGCTGTTTCTCTTTGATTGCTGGTAAAGGCAAGTGTGTTACCCTAAATAACTCTCGTAGTTTGGCTGCATTAAATGTGCGTGTCAATGCTGCTTCAACTTTCTTTTGTGCCATTCGGGAAACTGCATCCCCCTTAAATGGGATGTTTAGGTAGACGGTTTTCTTTTCTGGCCCATAGTACGTCTATTTCTGGTTAAATCCCCTTTTAATAATTGATTCAATTAATTGTCTGGGATAGCCATTAGACATTAAATCGTTAATTGCTTTATTATATTCATTTTATTTAGAATCTTGACTAACCAACCTGTCAATTCTTGAAAAGCAACCACGAACTGTTGATAATTTATATTGAAATGGCACAAAACTGCTGTAAGGCAAATACTGTGCAGACCATGTTGGTTTATGGTAAATTGAGAGAACATTGCAACTTGAACGCCTGTTTTAAATCAAATGGTGAATACACGTCTGCTATTGCGCAACAC
This sequence comes from Eudiplozoon nipponicum, assembly GCA_029291075.1. NCBI lineage: Eukaryota > Metazoa > Platyhelminthes > Monogenea > Mazocraeidea > Diplozoidae > Eudiplozoon > Eudiplozoon nipponicum. The sequence goes on along the minus strand of JAQBSW010007591.1, from coordinate 5,915 downwards.
ATCATCGAAACATTGCACATATGTTCTGCAGACGTAGCATTCAATGTAATTAATAAATGTAATATCAAAAGGGAGCTAGCCACATACGAAGCATTATGGATAAACAAATTGCAGCCGGATTTATGTAAGCAGAAGAGGCACGTACAAGCATTGAGCGTGAACTGGATGTGACGCACGCAATTTGATTGGTTTCTATTTTTCACACTCTCTTTGTTCACATATTTCTATCTTGTTTTGCTTTCCAATTTATATATAAAGATATGTTCATGAGTAGATATTTGAGAAGACCATGAGAAAGAAAATTTTCTTATATCTGATAAAATTTCTTTTTGTTTTTGCACATAAGAAGGGTACAATGAATTTTATTAAAGCTCGCATTTCAAAAGAATCTTTCAGAAAACTAGATGAACTAGTGACGTTAAAGTGTAGAGCGCAAAGAACGCAATTGTGGTTAAAACATTATTATCAGTGTATTAAACAATTACGGTTCCCAGGTGCTCTGGTACGCAGTTTACGAAAGTCAAAACTACGAGTCAACCGAAGAAATCTTACAAGGTTGGCGTATTCTAAAATTGAGCAGTTGAAGGAAGATGAAGCAGTGCTACAGGCAAGAATTGGGTGTGTATATTGTATATTAGATGAACTAAGTCTCTTTGCAAGAATGAAATTTTTGATGTTTTTGCCCACAGTTATGAAGAAAGATAAGACAAGAATTTTGAACAAATTGGAAAAAGATGTAAAACCTGGAGTTTTGTGTGATTTGATACCGACCGATCTTGATAAGCGTGTGCTTAACTTATCAAAAGTGCCAATCGATCAGCTAACAATGGAGGCACTATCGATGGGCCGAAATTATGGAATACATCCTTCTAATAAATGCGATGTTGATTTTGAGGCAGCATTTGAATTGTTATTTGAACAAACAGCTGCCTTGGAGCCTACCAGTATTGATTATAAAAATTGGTTCAAGGCTACACTAGTTGATCAGGCTTCACACCTGAAATCGTCTAAATGTGCAGAGCAGCATGCGTTGACAAAGCAGCATATAAATGTACTTAGAAATATCAGCAGAAATGCAGACATCAAAATACTACGCGCTGATAAAGGAAAGAGCGCAGTTATAATGGACAAATCTGAATACGTACAAAAGATGGAAAACATGTTAAATGACAATACAAAATTCACACGTCTAGACGATAAATCAGATGAAATAGACAAGGTGGAGCGCAAAGTAATTAATGAAATTAAGATTTTGACAGATGCCGGATTTATTGATGAGGCCACTGCACAGAAGCTCAAGCCAGTTGGATCATCTACACCAATAATGTACGGATTACCAAAAACACACAAAAGAGGTTGTCCTATGAGGCCAATTTTATCAATGGTAAATTCTCCGTTTCATGCACTAGCTAAATGGCTAGTTCGTTTACTTGAACCATTACGTAAACTACTAGGTAATCATTCGGTTGCTGATTCGTTTGAGTTGGTAAACAAAACTTAAGATATAAATGTTAAAAACAAGATTATGGTATCTTTTGATGTTACGTCTTTGTTTACAAATGTTCCAATTGATGAAACCATTGACATTATAGTCAAAGCGGTAGAACACGATATATTACCATCGCCGGTGCCAGGTCAAACTCTACGCAAGCTTATCTTATTATGCACGAAAGACGTACGATTTCGTTTTAATGGAAACATCTATAAACAGACTGATGGTGTCGCAATGGGAAGCCCCTTATCTCCAGTGTTGGCTGAGATTTTTCTAGGGCACCTAGAAAATACATCATTAAAGAGTGACATAAGTAAATGTGCTCAATATATACGGTACGTGGATGATATATTTCTTGTACTTAAAAACAGGTCGCAATCACGAACATTGCTTCAAAGTTTCAACAAAGCACATAAGAATATCGGTTTCACGTCAGAGCACGAGAAAGATGACTGTCTGCCTTTCCTAGATGTACTATTAAAGAAAGAAACTAATGGTAAATTAAACAGAACAATTTACCATAAACCAACATGGTCTGCACAGTATTTGCATTACAGCAGTTTTGTGCCATTTCAATATAAATTATCAACAGTTCGTGGTTGCTTTTCAAGAATTGACAGGTTGGTTAGTCAAGATTTTAAGAAAATGAATATAATTAAGCAATTAACGATTTAATGTCTAATGGCTATCCCAGACAATTAAATGAATCAATTATTAAAAGGGGAGTTAACCAGAAACAAACGTACTATGGGCCAGAAAAGAAAACCGTCTACCTAAACATCCCATTTAAGGGGGATGCAGTTTCCCGAATGGCACAAAAGAAAGTTGAAGCAGCATTGACACGCACATTTAATGCAGCCAAACTACGAGTGTTATTTAGGGTAACACACTTGCCTTTACCAGCAATCAAAGAGAAACAGCCGTTAATGTCGATATCAAATATTATTTACCAATATACATGCGCAAGTTGTCGATCAACTTACGTAGGCCGATCGACCAGACGGTTAATTACTCGAATGAGAGAACATTGCAACTTGAACGCCTGTTTTAAATCAAATGGTGAATACACGTCTGCTATTGCGCAACCCATCATCGAAACATCGCACGTATGTTCTCCAGACGTAGCATTCAAAGTAATTACTAAATGCAAAAACAAAAGGGAGCTAGCCACATACGAAGCCTTATGGATAAACAAATTGCAGCCGGATTTATGTAAGCAGAAGAAGCACGTACAAGCATTGAGCTTGAAATGGATGTGACGCACGCAATTTGATTGGTTTCTATTTTTCACACTCTCTCTATGTTCACATATTTCTATCTTGTTTTGCTTTCCAATTTATATATAAAGATATGTTCATGAGTAGATATTTGAGAAGACCATGAGAAAGAAAATTTTCTTATATCTGATAAAATTTCTTTTTGTTTTTGCACACAGGAAGGGTACAATGAATTTTATTAAAGCTCGCATTTCAAAAGATATATATATATATATATATATATATTATATATATATATATATATATACTTAGTTTATACTAAAAATGTATGTACATAATGGGTCAAGTGTTTATATCAAGATCGCAACTTTGATTAAAGTAATTGTTATCACCGCCCGTGCAACCAATTTTCGTTTGCCAATATATTTATCAAAGGAAATTAAAAAAATTGTGCTATCGGGAAACATTTGGTACTTCTATTTCGATGTTAATAGAAAATTTTACTCAGAAATCAAGAAAAAATTGAAAGCTTATTTATTTTTCAAAATAGATGCAATAAAATCACTGCAAATCCTTTTAATTCATATGGTATAGTACTATTTATAGAATTATTTAAATTAAGTTTGCAAGCTTTAAATAAACACCAATACCATTGTATTTAAACAATCGATCAACGTAGGATAAAAACCGTCAGCCCCACGAACTGACGCCTTTCGACTTTCCGTGATCATCATACGAGTACGACAGTGAACTGAAAAGAGAGAAGCATACAGCAATCCATATCTATGGAAAGCAAAATTAGAAATGCGACTCTCACTTCTATTAGTTTTGCATAAATTGTACTTGACAGGAAATTGCTGTACCAATTCTAGGCAATCACAAACGCATTTTCTGCAGCTTTCACCACGTGTGTATAAGTTATATATCTAAACAATCAATGATTGCGCCCCTGGTGATAATAATTCGTTGAATCAAGATGGCAAGCTTGTAATAAACATCAATTCAACAAGCGAAAATTGCATAATTATTTTGTTCACGACTGCAGAGAAATTTTGCAGCCGACATTGCAAGAGCACTTGAGGCGAGAGCCGCATTTCTATTTTGTCTATATATATATATATATATATATATATATATATATATATATATATATATATATATATACATATATATACGCTTACGAATTTCGATTTTATCCTCGTTGGTCAACTTCCCGTCGTACTCTTTTGATGACCTTGGAAGGTCGTGTGACTAGAAGTAGTTTTGCCTTATCGTGAGACCCGTTAGATACAATGGGACTGATTTTTATTTAATGCCCGAAAACTTGATTTTACGATTTTTAATACCATTCGAACAATCAGTGTTTGTTTGCTGGCAGACTTGACGGATATTTATGTGATGTAACGAACAATCACCATCAAATAAGTACGACTTGAAATCTTATTATATATATATATATATGTTATCTATATATATACATATATATATATATATATATATATATGTTAGTTTTCGCCACAAACACTATCTACCTGTTATATAACTGCCAAGATGGTTTGGACAGCCCTGGACGGATTAATATCAATTTTAAGTATGGGAAGCAACAAAAAGAAGGTTAAAATACACTCTTTGATTAGAAAAGGACGAATTTAATTATTCGAGGAAAAATAAAATACAGAGCTTCTTCTTAGTGTTGAAAAATGCATATTAAGAATTTTGGCTTAGTGAACATTGTAAAATTTGTACTTGCAAATCCTGAAAAATGAGAGGCGTAAGTTTATGCTAACAATACATATCACTTAAATTTACGTAATAACAAGCGCTAAATAAAAATGCTTCCATGTTCATTAGTGCATATATTTAAGCAGGTATGCATGTCATTAGGTATGTATGCATGCAAGCATGTATGTAATTATTCATTCATTTATGTATGGGTGTATGTCTTCATACATGCATGCTTTTATGTTGGTACGTACATGTGTTAATGTATGTATGTATGTGTGTAAGTTAGTATGAATGTATACGTGTATGTATGTATGAATTTATATATGTATTTATGTTAGTATGCATGTATAAGTGTATGCATGTATGTAAGCAATTATGTATGTATGTTAGTAAGCATGTATACCTGTATGTATGTGTGTATGCATTTATATATGTATTTATGTATGTGTGTATGTGTGTATGTATGTGTGTATGTGTGTATGTGTGTATGTGTGTATGTGTGTATGTGTGTATGTGTGTATGTGTGTATGTGTGTATGTGTGTATGTGTGTATGTGTGTATGTGTGTATGTGTGTATGTGTATGTGTGTATGTGTGTATGTGTGTATGTGTGTATGTGTGTATGTGTGTATGTGTGTATGTGTGTATGTGTGTATGTGTGTATGTGTGTATGTGTGTATGTGTGTGTGTGTATGTGTATGTGTGTGTGTGTGTATGTATGTATATGTGTATGTGTGTGTGTGTATGTGTATGTGTGTGTGTGTGTATGTGTGTATGTGTGTATGTGTGTATGTGTGTATGTATGCATGTGTATGTGTGTATGTGTGTGTATGTGTGTATGTGAGTTAATGTATGTGTGTATGTATGTATGTGTGTATGTGTGTATGTGTGTATGTGTGTATGTGTGTATGTGTGTATGTGTGTATGTGTGTATGTGTGTATGTGTGTATGTGTGTATGTGTGTATGTGTGTATGTGTGTATGTGTGTATGTGTGTATGTGTGTATGTGTGTATGTGTGTATGTGTGTATGTGTGTATGTGTGTATGTGTGTATGTGTGTATGTGTGTATGTGTGTATGTGTGTATGTGTGTATGTGTGTATGTGTGTATGTGTGTATGTGTGTATGTGTGTATGTGTGTATGTGTGTATGTGTGTATGTGTGTATGTGTGTATGTGTGTATGTGTGTATGTGTGTATGTGTGTATGTGTGTATGTGTGTATGTGTGTATGTGTGTATGTGTGTATGTGTGTATGTGTGTATGTGTGTATGTGTGTATGTGTGTATGTGTGTATGTGTGTATGTGTGTATGTGTGTATGTGTGTATGTGTGTATGTGTATGTATGTGTGTATGTGTGTATGTGTGTATGTGTGTATGTGTGTATGTGTGTATGTGTGTATGTGTGTATGTGTGTATGTGTGTATGTGTGTATGTGTGTATGTGTGTATGTGTGTATGTGTGTATGTGTGTATGTGTGTATGT
>JAQBSW010007590.1:0-39850 GCA_029291075.1 Eudiplozoon nipponicum | reverse complement strand
TGCGTACAAAACATCGAGAGCTGATCAAATGTAGTTCCGCTGAAATGTTATTTAGCGAAAGTCTAGGGCTGCCTGGCGAACTAATCCGATCACACTCTGAAACTGCGATAACGATGAACGATCCGGCATTTCTGTTTCCACTTCGCACTTACCTACAGTATAACGCTCAGAATCGGCCGTCAGCAAAATGTTCCAATATATAAACGAAAAGATTTTGATAACTACAAATGGTTCTTCGTCAACAACGACATGGATAACAGGATTCTAGTCAAACCCAGGCGCGGTCCTTATCGTGTGTTAAATAGGCGTCAGAATTACATTATTTTGGAGTTTAATGGCAAAGCTAAAGCTGTTTCTAAACACAAATTATACCCGGCCGACGTTGTTCCAAATGACCCGCTGTTCCTCGATGTTAACCTATCAGGCGGCGAAGAAACGATTATTCCACATCCAGACAGTTTTGCTGACCACGGGCTGACGCCCGACATCTCACCAGCAACCAAGCCATCTGACGCCGTTACGCCGTCACGCCGCCGCGAGATTTAGAGGAATCAGAGTCAGTGTCGACAGAGCCATCAACAGTGTTTAATCGTTACGGAAGAACCCTAACACATCCTGCAAGGTGAGCACTATTCATTGTGTACTAATTTTCATTGTCAGGGGGTGTATGTAATACGCGGCTCCGCGTCACAACCCAACGATGTTCAATTTTGACAAATATAGTTCTCTTCAAGGTCAGATAGTCTAATTCTGGTTTTACACAATATTTCTCTTAAGTGTGATTTTAGCAACAATCTCTGTTAGTTTCAATCAGTTTTAATTGAGATTTCTTGAACTGCAAATTTAATTGTAATTAATAGAGTTTTGTTTAATAATAATGCACACACGCATGCGATACGCAGGTAACATGCAGTGGATTTATGTGACTTAACGCTCAAACACAAAATTTTCTCGTTTTGTATGCCTAAACCTTTTTTGCACAACTACTAACAGTTCAGTTATGATTCTCCTGATCCAGTCATCAGATGTTTCTCAATCATTTATCCGAAACCCTATAATTCAATGGATTTATGTGATTTAATACTCAAAACCTAGTAAACAGTGGACTAATTATTTGTGGTGCTTAGTGTTTGTACCCTTTACAGGTTCGGTGTATATATTTTTAATTATGAGTTGGCTTTGAAGTCGCAGTGTTGCAATATTTATATGAAGTTAATATTATTACTTCAGGTTTAAACATTCGTAGAGGGGATTGTACCGTTCAGTTGATTCACATTCTTTATTAAAAAATATAGTAGGTATAGGTCGTAATACCGGCATGTGTTCATGTATATATTACTTAAAAAGTTGCATTTATATATAATTAATAGACGTACGTATATATTAATGAAAGTGCAATTTTCCCTTTGCCTGAATCAAACTAATTTATTTCTTAACGTAGAAGGCAAAATGAGCAGTGATCTCAGTCGACCTCAATTGACGGGAAATGTCGGCTGCACGATTTCTATGCAGTCACAAACATTAACTGTTTGCAGCTTTCACTACTTATATATATTGAAAATACAATTAAACATACATTGAATTCGCGGGTAGTGGTATCAATTCTTTAAATCAAGTTTGCGAGCTTGACGTCAACACTAATCCCATTGTATTTAATCAGTCTCGAACAAAATACCAAAACTGGCGCCAGTCGCACGCACTAACGCGTTTCGACCTTCCATGATCATCATCAGAGTACGACGGCGAACTGACTAGCGAGGATCAAATCGCATTGCATATATATGGAAAGCAAAATTAAATATGCCGCTATCACCTCAATTACTCTCGTTTATATTATATTTGACTGTACATGTCGGCTGCACAATTTCTATGCAGTCACAAACATTAAGTTACTGTAGCTTTTGCCATAAACACATTTAGGTAATACAATATATTGTAGGTGTACTTATTGCTGTCCTATCTAGTTCCTGATTTTCGTACCCCTGCCACATATCAATGGTGGCTATTATTTCTACCCGTGCACCCAAACAGTCTCTGATCCCTTTCGGGTGGGTGATATGAGAAGGCCGAAGAAAGCTTTCATGTGTATATTCCACACAATGTAGCATATATAAATATAATTCATTGTTAATCCGAATTGAAGGAGTTGGTTGGCAATAATACAGATTTTAATGTAAAATTATATCTTAAACACTATTCACAGTTAGTCCAAATTGAATATATGTTAGTCAGCTGTAAAATTAGATTTTTATGCAAAAATATGTTTTAAATACCGTTCACAATTAAACTAAATGGTCCGTCTTCTAGACGGCAAAAATTAAAATGATTTAAGTTTATAATAGAAAATTGTTTTATGCTCAATCAGTTATTCGCGTACAAAGGTCTGAATTGCACTACATTTATGCCATCGATTTAAAACAAATGATATATGGAAAAAGTCATCGTTAAAGGTTATCACTATAAAAAGAATGTAAATCGTTTAAGGACTTCAATGACACAACTCACAAATGTTTAGTTCACTGCTTGTAACGATTCTATCTCAGTTCATGATATTAATACATTGTTCTCTGAAGTTCGGATAGTCCAAATTTGCCAACTAAGCGAAATAAGTTCACTATGACACAATAGTCCACCGCGTGATCCTCTCGGATCGCGCGCGGTTCTGTCTCTTTTATAAAAACACTATTAATTACAAATAAAATTGCAGTTCAAGAAATATCGATTAAAACTGCTTGAGACTAAAAGAGATTGTTCGTAAAATCACAGCCAAGAGAAATATTGTTTAAGGACAGAGTTAGAATATTTGACATTAAAGGGCACAGCGTTTGTAAAAATTGACCTTCGTTGGGTTGTAACACGGAGCCGCGTGTTACATGGACCCCCCGACAATGAAAATTAGTACACCATGAAGGGGGCTAACCTTCCAGAAAGTGTTATTGCTCTGCCGTACCGAGTGATAACTGATTTTGGCTCTGAAAACACTGATTCTGGTTCTTTTATATCTCGCGTTCTTGGACGGATGGTTAGGTCGAAGTGTTCGAGAAAGTCACGTCCAATGATGTTTCTTGTCGTGTTGGCGATGAGACGAATATTTGAAACATCTTTTTGATTTGGAGAACGAGATTGTGTGTACTCGTACCCCAAACGTCGCTATGTTGGAGCCATTGGCGCAGGTCAGACTGCTGGTGTCGACTGGGTGGGTGGGTTCGAGATAATTGTGGCGTAGTGAGCTTACATCTGATCCAGTGTCTATGACAATTCATTCGCCAGAGATTGCGTCACGGATGAGAAAGTATGTTGATAGTGGCAACCGACGATGAGATTGGTTGCTGGCATTTGGGCGTTTGAAGCATGACTTAATTGGAGCCGTCGCTGTAAAGACAATAGTTTGATTGCGCTCTACCGCGAAGGCAACGTGCTTCAAGCCATCAGACGTGGAGCGGCCAACAATCTGGGGTGCTCAGTCTCTGCTGCCGCCGAGGAGGCTGACCCCACCCGTCTTCCGAACCTTCCATGGGCGGAACCTCCTGAGTTGTTGAGGGTGACCGCGCCCATTCGAACGTCGCGTCTGTGCGCGGGTATGTGCAGACGTTTCCGAGGTAATAATCGTGTGTAGTGGCTTTCATTGAAAGTGCTTGAATTTCTCAAAATCTAGCTGTTTATTAATTCCTTACTGGCTGTGAGTTCGACGAACCGGGGCACCATAATGTAGGTGTACTTCTTGCTGTCCTATCTAGTTCCTGATTTTCGTACCCCTGCCACATATCAATGGTGGCTATTATTTCTACCCGTGCACCCAAACAGTCTCTGATCCCTTTCGGATGGGTGATATGAGAAGGCCGAAGAAAGGTTTCATGTGTATATTCCACACAATGTAGCATATATAAATATAATTCACTGTTAATCCGAATTGAAGGAGTTGGTTGGCAATAATACAGATTTTAATGTAAAATTATATCTTAAACACTATTCACAGTTAGTCCAAATTGAATATATGTTAGTCAGCTGTAAAATTAGATTTTTATGCAAAAATATGTTTTAAATACCGTTCACAATTAAACTAAATGGTCCGTCTTCTAGACGGCAAAAATTAAAATGATTTAAGTTTATAATAGAAAATTGTTTTATGCTCAATCAGTTATATGCGTACAAAGGTCTGAATTGCACTACATTTATGCCATCGATTTAAAACAAATGATACATGGAAAAAGTCATCGTTAAAGGTTATCACTATAAAAAGAATGTAAATCGTTTAAGGACTTCAATGACACAACTCACAAGTGTTAAGTTCACCGCTTGTAACGATTCTATCTCAGTTCATGATATTAATACATTGTTCTCTGAAGTTCGGATAGTCCAAATTTGCCAACTAAGCGAAATAAGTTCACTATGACACAATAGTCCACCGCGTGATCCTCGCGGATCGCGCGCGATTCTCTCTATTTTATAAAAACCCTATTAATTACAAATAAAATTGCAGTTCAAGAAATATCGATTAAAACTGCTTGAGACTAAAAGAGATTGTTCCTAAAATCACAGCCAAGAGAAATATTGTTTAAGGACAGAGTTAGAATATTTGACCTTAAAGAGCACAGCGTTTGTAAAAATTGACCTTCGTTGGGTTGTAACACGGAGCCGCGTGTTACATACACCCCCCGACAGTGAAAATTAGTACACAATGAAGGGGGCTAACCTTACAGGAAATGTTATTGCTCTTTCATGCCGTATAACGACTGATTTTGGTTCTGTCAACACTGATACTGGCTCCTCTATTTCTCGCGTTCTTGGACGGATGGTTAGGTCGAAGTGTTCGAGAAAGTCACGTCCAATGATGTTTCATGTCGTGTTGTCGATGATGAACGGATATTTGAAACATCATTTTGAGTTGGAGAACGAGATTGTGTGTACTCGTACCCCAAACGTCGCTATGTTGGAGCCATTCGCGCAGGTCAGACTGTTGGTGTCGACTGGGTGGGTTGGTTCGAGATAATTGTGGCGTAGTGAGCTTACATCTGATCCAGTGTCTATGACAATTCATTCGCCAGAGATTGCGTCACGGATGAGAAAGTATGTTGATAGTGGCAACCGGCGATGAGATTGATTGCTGGCATTTGGGCGTTTGAAGCATGACTTAATTGGAGCCGTCGCTGTAAAGACAATAGTTTGATTGCGCTCTACCGCGAAGGCAACGTGCTTCGAGCCATCAGACGTGGAGCGGCCAACAATCTTGGGGTGCTCAGCCTCTGCTGCCGCCGAGGAGGCTGACCCCACCCGTCTTCCGAACCTTCCATGGGCGGAATCACCTGAGTTGTTGAGGGTGACCACGCCCATTTGAACGTCGCGTCTGTGCGCGGGTATGTGCAGCCGTTTCCGAGGCAATAACGTGTGTAGTGGCCTTCATTGAAAGTGCTTGAATTTCTCAAAATCTAGCTGTTTATTAATTCCTTACTGGCTGTGAGTTCGACGAACCGGGGCACCATAATGTAGGGGTACTTTTCGCTGTTGCTATCTCGTTCCTGATTTTGTACCCCTACTACTTATCAATGGTGGCTATTATTACTACCCGAGCACCCAATCAGTCTGTTCCTTTTCGGATGGTTGATATTAGAAGGCCGAAGAAAGGTTTCATGTATATATTACACACAATGTAGCACATAAATATAATTCACTGTTAATCCGAATTGAAGGAGTTGGTTGGCAATAATACAGATTTTAATGTAAAATTATATCTTAAACACTATTCACAGTTAGTCCAAATTGAATATATGTTAGTCAGCTGTAAAATTAGATTTTTATGCAAAAATATGTTTTAAATACCGTTCACAATTAAACTAAATGGTCCGTCTTCTAGACGGCAAAAATTAAAATGATTTAAGTTTATAATAGAAAATTGTTTTATGCTCAATCAGTTATTCGCGTACAAAGGTCTGAATTGCTCAACATTTATGCCATCGATTTAAAACAAATGATACATGGAAAAAGTCATCGTTAAAGGTTATCACTATAAAAAGAATGTAAATCGTTTAAGGACTTCAATGACACAACTCACAAGTGTTAAGTTCACCGCTTGTAACGATTCTATCTCAGTTCATGATATTAATACATTGTTCTCTGAAGTTCGGATAGTCCAAATTTGCCAACTAAGCGAAATAAGTTCACTATGACACAATAGTCCACCGCGTGATCCTCTCGGATCGCGCGCGGTTCTGTCTATTTTATAAAAACACTATTAATTACAAATAAAATTGCAGTTCAAGAAATATCGATTAAAACTGCTTGAGACTAAAAGAGATTGTTCCTAAAATCACAGCTAAGAGAAATATTGTTTAAGGACAGAGTTAGAATATTTGACCTTAAAGAGCACAGCGTTTGTAAAAATTGACCTTCGTTGGGTTGTAACACGGAGCCGCGTGTTACATACACCCCCCGACAGTGAAAATTAGTACACAATGAAGGGGGCTAACCTTACAGGAAATGTTATTGCTCTTTCATGCCGTATAACGACTGATTTTGGTTCTGTCAACACTGATACTGGCTCCTCTATTTCTCGCGTTCTTGGACGGATGGTTAGGTCGAAGTGTTCGAGAAAGTCACGTCCAATGATGTTTCATGTCGTGTTGTCGATGATGAACGGATATTTGAAACATCATTTTGAGTTGGAGAACGAGATTGTGTGTACTCGTACCCCAAACGTCGCTATGTTGGAGCCATTCGCGCAGGTCAGACTGTTGGTGTCGACTGGGTGGGTTGGTTCGAGATAATTGTGGCGTAGTGAGCTTACATCTGATCCAGTGTCTATGACAATTCATTCGCCAGAGATTGCGTCACGGATGAGAAAGTATGTTGATAGTGGCAACCGGCGATGAGATTGATTGCTGGCATTTGGGCGTTTGAAGCATGACTTAATTGGAGCCGTCGCTGTAAAGACAATAGTTTGATTGCGCTCTACCGCGAAGGCAACGTGCTTCGAGCCATCAGACGTGGAGCGGCCAACAATCTTGGGGTGCTCAGCCTCTGCTGCCGCCGAGGAGGCTGACCCCACCCGTCTTCCGAACCTTCCATGGGCGGAATCACCTGAGTTGTTGAGGGTGACCACGCCCATTTGAACGTCGTGTCTGTGCGCGGGTATGTGCAGCCGTTTCCGAGGCAATAACGTGTGTAGTGGCCTTCATTGAAAGTGCTTGAATTTCTCAAAATCTAGCTGTTTATTAATTCCTTACTGGCTGTGAGTTCGACGAACCGGGGCACCATAATGTAGGGGTACTTTTCGCTGTTGCTATCTCGTTCCTGATTTTGTACCCCTACTACTTATCAATGGTTGCTATTATTACTACCCGAGCACCCAATCAGTCTGTTCCTTTTCAGATGGTTGATATAAGAAGGCCGAAGAAAGGTTTCATGTATATATTACACACAATGTAGCACATAAATATAATTCACTGTTAATCCGAATTGAAGGAGTTGGTTGGCAATAATACAGATTTTAATGTAAAATTATATCTTAAACACTATTCACAGTTAGTCCAAATTGAATATATGTTAGTCAGCTGTAAAATTAGATTTTTATGCAAAAATATGTTTTAAATACCGTTCACAATTAAACTAAATGGTCCGTCTTCTAGACGGCAAAAATTAAAATGATTTAAGTTTATAATAGAAAATTGTTTTATGCTCAATCAGTTATTCGCGTACAAAGGTCTGAATTGCTCAACATTTATGCCATCGATTTAAAACAAATGATACATGGAAAAAGTCATCGTTAAAGGTTATCACTATAAAAAGAATGTAAATCGTTTAAGGACTTCAATGACACAACTCACAAGTGTTAAGTTCACCGCTTGTAACGATTCTATCTCAGTTCATGATATTAATACATTGTTCTCTGAAGTTCGGATAGTCCAAATTTGCCAACTAAGCGAAATAAGTTCACTATGACACAATAGTCCACCGCGTGATCCTCTCGGATCGCGCGCGGTTCTGTCTATTTTATAAAAACACTATTAATTACAAATAAAATTGCAGTTCAAGAAATATCGATTAAAACTGCTTGAGACTAAAAGAGATTGTTCCTAAAATCACAGCTAAGAGAAATATTGTTTAAGGACAGAGTTAGAATATTTGACCTTAAAGAGCACAGCGTTTGTAAAAATTGACCTTCGTTGGGTTGTAACACGGAGCCGCGTGTTACATACACCCCCCGACAGTGAAAATTAGTACACAATGAAGGGGGCTAACCTTACAGGAAATGTTATTGCTCTTTCATGCCGTATAACGACTGATTTTGGTTCTGTCAACACTGATACTGGCTCCTCTATTTCTCGCGTTCTTGGACGGATGGTTAGGTCGAAGTGTTCGAGAAAGTCACGTCCAATGATGTTTCATGTCGTGTTGTCGATGATGAACGGATATTTGAAACATCATTTTGAGTTGGAGAACGAGATTGTGTGTACTCGTACCCCAAACGTCGCTATGTTGGAGCCATTCGCGCAGGTCAGACTGTTGGTGTCGACTGGGTGGGTTGGTTCGAGATAATTGTGGCGTAGTGAGCTTACATCTGATCCAGTGTCTATGACAATTCATTCGCCAGAGATTGCGTCACGGATGAGAAAGTATGTTGATAGTGGCAACCGGCGATGAGATTGATTGCTGGCATTTGGGCGTTTGAAGCATGACTTAATTGGAGCCGTCGCTGTAAAGACAATAGTTTGATTGCGCTCTACCGCGAAGGCAACGTGCTTCGAGCCATCAGACGTGGAGCGGCCAACAATTTGGGGTGCTCAGCCTCTGCTGCCGCCGAGGAGGCTGACCCCACCCGTCTTCCGAACCTTCCATGGGCGGAATCACCTGAGTTGTTGAGGGTGACCACGCCCATTTGAACGTCGTGTCTGTGCGCGGGTATGTGCAGCCGTTTCCGAGGCAATAACGTGTGTAGTGGCCTTCATTGAAAGTGCTTGAATTTCTCAAAATCTAGCTGTTTATTAATTCCTTACTGGCTGTGAGTTCGACGAACCGGGGCACCATAATGTAGGGGTACTTTTCGCTGTTGCTATCTCGTTCCTGATTTTGTACCCCTACTACTTATCAATGGTGGCCATTATTACTACCCGAGCACCCAATCAGTCTCTGATCCCTTTCGGATGGTTGATATAAGAAGGCCGAAGAAAGGTTTCATGTATATATTACACACAATGTAGCACATAAATATAATTCACTGTTAATCCGAATTGAAGGAGTTGGTTGGCAATAATACAGATTTTAATGTAAAATTATATCTTAAACACTATTCACAGTTAGTCCAAATTGAATATATGTTAGTCAGCTGTAAAATTAGATTTTTATGCAAAAATATGTTTTAAATACCGTTCACAATTAAACTAAATGGTCCGTCTTCTAGACGGCAAAAATTAAAATGATTTAAGTTTATAATAGAAAATTGTTTTATGCTCAATCAGTTATTCGCGTACAAAGGTCTGAATTGCTCAACATTTATGCCATCGATTTAAAACAAATGATACATGGAAAAAGTCATCGTTAAAGGTTATCACTATAAAAAGAATGTAAATCGTTTAAGGACTTCAATGACACAACTCACAAGTGTTAAGTTCACCGCTTGTAACGATTCTATCTCAGTTCATGATATTAATACATTGTTCTCTGAAGTTCGGATAGTCCAAATTTGCCAACTAAGCGAAATAAGTTCACTATGACACAATAGTCCACCGCGTGATCCTCTCGGATCGCGCGCGGTTCTGTCTATTTTATAAAAACACTATTAATTACAAATAAAATTGCAGTTCAAGAAATATCGATTAAAACTGCTTGAGACTAAAAGAGATTGTTCCTAAAATCACAGCTAAGAGAAATATTGTTTAAGGACAGAGTTAGAATATTTGACCTTAAAGAGCACAGCGTTTGTAAAAATTGACCTTCGTTGGGTTGTAACACGGAGCCGCGTGTTACATACACCCCCCGACAGTGAAAATTAGTACACAATGAAGGGGGCTAACCTTACAGGAAATGTTATTGCTCTTTCATGCCGTATAACGACTGATTTTGGTTCTGTCAACACTGATACTGGCTCCTCTATTTCTCGCGTTCTTGGACGGATGGTTAGGTCGAAGTGTTCGAGAAAGTCACGTCCAATGATGTTTCATGTCGTGTTGTCGATGATGAACGGATATTTGAAACATCATTTTGAGTTGGAGAACGAGATTGTGTGTACTCGTACCCCAAACGTCGCTATGTTGGAGCCATTCGCGCAGGTCAGACTGTTGGTGTCGACTGGGTGGGTTGGTTCGAGATAATTGTGGCGTAGTGAGCTTACATCTGATCCAGTGTCTATGACAATTCATTCGCCAGAGATTGCGTCACGGATGAGAAAGTATGTTGATAGTGGCAACCGGCGATGAGATTGATTGCTGGCATTTGGGCGTTTGAAGCATGACTTAATTGGAGCCGTCGCTGTAAAGACAATAGTTTGATTGCGCTCTACCGCGAAGGCAACGTGCTTCGAGCCATCAGACGTGGAGCGGCCAACAATTTGGGGTGCTCAGCCTCTGCTGCCGCCGAGGAGGCTGACCCCACCCGTCTTCCGAACCTTCCATGGGCGGAATCACCTGAGTTGTTGAGGGTGACCACGCCCATTTGAACGTCGTGTCTGTGCGCGGGTATGTGCAGCCGTTTCCGAGGCAATAACGTGTGTAGTGGCCTTCATTGAAAGTGCTTGAATTTCTCAAAATCTAGCTGTTTATTAATTCCTTACTGGCTGTGAGTTCGACGAACCGGGGCACCATAATGTAGGGGTACTTTTCGCTGTTGCTATCTCGTTCCTGATTTTGTACCCCTACTACTTATCAATGGTGGCTATTATTACTACCCGAGCACCCAATCAGTCTGTGTCCTTTTCAGATGGTTGATATTAGAAGGCCGAAGAAAGGTTTCATGTATATATTACACACAATGTAGCACATAAATATAATTCACTGTTAATCCGAATTGAAGGAGTTGGTTGGCAATAATACAGATTTTAATGTAAAATTATATCTTAAACACTATTCACAGTTAGTCAAAATTGAATATATGTTTGTCAGCTGTAAAAATAGTTTTTATGCAAAAATATGTTTTAAATACCGTTCACAATTAAACTAAATGGTCCGTCTTCTAGACGGCAAAAATTAAAATGATTTAAGTTTATGATAGAAAATTGTTTTATGCTCAATCAGTTATTCGCGTACAAAGGTCTGAATTGCTCAACATTTATGCCATCGATTTAAAACAAATGATACATGGAAAAAGTCATCGTTAAAGGTTATCACTATAAAAAGAATGTAAATCGTTTAAGGACTTCAATGACACAACTCACAAGTGTTAAGTTCACCGCTTGTAACGATTCTATCTCAGTTCATGATATTAATACATTGTTCTCTGAAGTTCGGATAGTCCAAATTTGCACTCAACTAAGCGAAATAAGTTCACTATGACACCATAGTCCACCGCGTGATCCTCTCGGATCGCGCGCGGTTCTGTCTATTTTATAAAAACACTATTAATTACAAATAAAATTGCAGTTCAAGAAATATCGATTAAAACTGCTTGAGACTAAAAGAGATTGTTCCTAAAATCACAGCTAAGAGAAATATTGTTTAAGGACAGAGTTAGAATATTTGACCTTAAAGAGCACAGCGTTTGTAAAAATTGACCTTCGTTGGGTTGTAACACGGAGCCGCGTGTTACATACACCCCCCGACAGTGAAAATTAGTACACAATGAAGAGGGCTAACCTTACAGGAAATGTTATTGCTCTTTCATGCCGTATAACGACTGATTTTGGTTCTGTCAACACTGATACTGGTTCCTCTATTTCTCGCGTTCTTGGACGGATGGTTAGGTCAAAGTGTTCGAGAAAGTCGCGTCCAATGATGTTTCATGTCGTGTTGTCGATGATGAACGGATATTTGAAACATCATTTTGAGTTGGAGAACGAGATTGTGTGTACTCGTACCCCAAACGTCGCTATGTTGGAGCCATTCGCGCAGGTCAGACTGTTGGTGTCGACTGGGTGGGTTGGTTCGAGATAATTGTGGCGTAGTGAGCTTACATCTGATCCAGTGTCTATGACAATTCATTCGCCAGAGATTGCGTCACGGATGAGAAAGTATGTTGATAGTGGCAACCGGCGATGAGATTGATTGCTGGCATTTGGGCGTTTGAAGCATGACTTAATTGGAGCCGTCGCTGTAAAGACAATAGTTTGATTGCGCTCTACCGCGAAGGCAACGTGCTTCGAGCCATCAGACGTGGAGCGGCCAACAATTTGGGGTGCTCAGCCTCTGCTGCCGCCGAGGAGGCTGACCCCACCCGTCTTTCGAACCTTCCATGGGCGGAATCACCTGAGTTGTTGAGGGTGAGCACGCCCATATGAACGTCGTGTCTGTGCGCGGGTATGTGCAGCCGTTTCCGAGGCAAATAACGTGTGTAGTGGCCTTCATTGAAAGTGCTTGAATTTCTCAAAATCTAGCTGTTTATTAATTCCTCACTGGCTGTGAGTTCGACGAACCGGGGCACCATAATGTAGGGGTACTTTTCGCTATTGCTATCTCGTTCCTGATTTTGTACCTCTACTACTTATCAATGGTGGCCATTATTACTACCCGAGCACTCAATCAGTCTCTGATCCCTTTCGTGTGGTTGATATAAGAAGGCCGAAGAAAGGTTTCACGTATATATTACACACAATGTAGCACATAAATATAATTCAGTGTTAATCCGAATTGAAGGAGTTGGTTAGCAATAATACAGATTTTTTAATGTAAAATTATATCTTAAACACTATTCACCGTTAGTCAAAATTGAATATATGTTTGTCAGCTGTAAAAATAGTTTTTATGCAAAAATATTATTTAAATACCGTTCACAATTAAACTAAATGGTCCGTCTTCTAGACGGCAAAAATTAAAATGATTTAAGTTTGTGATAGAAAATTGTTTTCTGCTCAATCAGTTATTCGCGTACAAAGGTCTAAATTACTCAACATTTATGCCATCGATTTAAAACAAATGATACATGGAAAAAGTCATCGTTAAAGGTTATCACTATAAAAAGAATGTAAATCGTTTAAGGACTTCAATGACACAACTCACAAGTGTTAAGTTCACCGCTTGTAAAGATTCTATCTCAGTTCATGATATTAATACATTGTTCTCTTAAGTTCGGATAGTCCAAATTTGCACTCAACTAAGCGAAATAAGTTCACTATGACACCATAGTCTACCGCGTGATCCTCTCGGATCGCGCGCGGTTCTGTCTATTTTATAAAAACACTATTAATTACAAATAAAATTGCAGTTCAAGAAATATCGATTAAAACTGCTTGAGACTAAAAGAGATTGTTCCTAAAATCACAGCTAAGAGAAATATTGTTTAAGGACAGAGTTAGAATATTTGACCTTAAAGAGCACAGCGTTTGTAAAAATTGACCTTCGTTGGGTTGTAACACGGAGCCGCGTGTTACAACCCTGCTCACTTCTGATGTTTTTAAGGTGGTTTGGAGAAGAGTAGGACGCCTTGCAAATCTGTTTCCCAGGACAGAGAGCTACAGTATATTGATTTATTTTGATCAAATAACGCGACCAACAATTACAGATCTATAGTTCAGAATTTTACAAAATAAACTATGAAAATTTGAAATACACTTTTATTGTTAAATATAATGCATAATAATTAATTCAAAAATGAAACAATACGCCAAAATGGTGACGTATTACACAGAACGCTATATTTTTGCATTCGTCATTTTCTTGCATGCACAAAGTGTCACCAACTTGTATCCTATTCTTCATTCCCGGGAATCATCTCTTAATAGGGACATAATTTGTCATATGCGTCATCGATTAATACTGCTTTTGCTTTGATACTATGTCGTTAACCGTTGTACGTTTTTCTAAATTATAGGACTCCCAGTCGGATATCTAACATTCCGCTGCCACAATATTAAACACATCTGTTTCAAAGATAGACATTTTGTTTTCGCATTTGCCGTCGTTAGCTACTGTGATAATTGGGTGATCTAAATATTCAAATTCCTCGTCTCCATGATCTGGGATTGTCTTCAAATTGCAAAATAAATTTAATCTTTCGTGATTCATTGTTAATGGTTGCACATGAGGATCCATTAAAATATATCCAGGTACGGCATCTAAATAAAGCTTCTCTAAATTGTACATTTCCTGGACGGATATGTAATCACTCACTTCTCTGTTCATTTGAGCATAGAAAATGTCATATATTGCATCGTGGTCCTTTTCATCGTCTGTACCTTCCGTTTGCATTTGAGCTTCCAGAATGTTATGATGCGCATAATTTTCACTAAAATCCATTTTCAAACTAATAAGTTCGTCGTTCGATCTCCTGATAATTGTGGAATCGTTATAAGGTATGTCATTGTCTTTATTCTCGTAAATCCTTTGCAATATAGGAAATAAATTGTCTTCTTTGTCATTTTCCGGTACTATGCTTAAATTTAAGTACATTAGCAGAACTTTGGCGAAGTTATCTACAGTAGACATTTCCATTTTTTAAGCACTTGGTCGGATACCTCACCCCTTGCTTCGGTATTCAATTGAAAATCAGGAAATTGAGAATTGACATTGCTGTTAGAATTTATTTCAAAAGCACAAGGCTCGTTTTCGCATTTGCCGTCAGTATATGTCGTGCTAGTTTTCGAAGAGAAGTTGATTTTCTCTAAATCGTAGGACTCCCGGATGGATGTGTTACTTATTGCCGCCATGAGAGTTTGATGCTTAAAATTTTTATCATTTTTCTCAGTATCATTGACACCCGTTTCATGGATAGACGTTTTGCTCTTGAAATTGTCATCGTTAATTTCTGAATCAATTTGGTATTCGAAATGTGCAAACTCTTCATCTTCATGTTCTTGGATCGTCGCCAAATTGCTAAATAAATTTAGCCTTTTATAATTCTTTGTTTGTAGATTCGCATAGTTATCATTTAACATGTCTTGAAGTGTATTATCCAAATTGTGTGATTTCTGGTCGAATGTGTAATTTTTGGCTTCTCTGTTCATTTGAGAATATACAATGTCATAATTCGTGTCGTTACTGACGCCATCTTTTTCCAATGTAGAACGTGCGTTTCCAAGCGTACTGTTCTCATATTTCGTGCTAATATTAGAATCTAAATAGCTCACATCGCATTCTACCTTCTCGGCAACCTTCCCCATGAATGAACGTATCTGATCAATGGAGAAATATTCTGATAGTTTTCTTATTTGTAGATTTTGCAACGCCTTTCCAGCGTATTCGGCTAACGAAAGCCGCTTCTTATTGTTGGAGTTGTGGTCGGATTCATCACCCTTCTCTCCCGCGTGCATTTGAGGTTGAAGAATGTCAGGATACGTATACCTTTTATCAGCATCCATTTTAGATAGATAAAGTACGTCGTCATATCCCGTGTTAACTGGAGAATCGCTATAAGTCATATCCTTGTCTTCATTCTTGAAAATGGTATCTAATATAGAACTTAAACTTTCCCTTGTGTCATCATGCGGTTTTGTGTATAAATGTAGATACATCAATAAAATTTTGTCGACGTCATCCATTGTTGACATTTCATCTTTGTCAAGCAATTGGTCAGATAAATCCTCCCTCGTTTTAGTGTAAATTTGATATCCAGGAAGGGCATAATTCTCATAGATGTTGTTGGCGTCCGTTTTCAAAACACAAGATTCGTTTTCGCGTTTGTCAGTATATTTTGTGCTGAGTTGAAAATAGAAATTTGCGATATCCTTTTCTTCATTTTCGACAATCATCTCTGAATTAGGACATGATTTGTCATATGTGTCATCGATTGGTACTAAATTTGCATTTATATCATGGAACGCAGCTTTTGCTTCGTCAGTCCCAGTATGCCACTTCAAATTGGGGTAATCTTCATCTTCCCCTTCCACTTGCGAATGGAAAACACAAGCATGAAAGTTTGCGTTGGTATTATCGCCGTCATTTTCCAAAATACTCTCTTTCGATATCAAATGTTTTGATGATATCTTCTGCGCTATCTCTAGTGTCGAAATTTGTAATATCCTTTTTGTTGTTTTTTGAAAATACATCTGATAAATACCAAATATTTTGAAATGTCACATTGAGTGTTACTGCGTTTGCTTGAAGCTCGACCATTGATGGTTTGACGTCGCTAGTCTCAGTGAACTCCTCCAAATTATAAGGAACCGTGACTGTTGAGTTATTATTCGCTACCTTGTGCGCTTCAGTTTCAAGAAAAAGAAATTGTTCATCTCTTCTACGAGCATCCGTTTCTAAAATCGAACGCTCTTTATCACATTCGTCGTCGCTATTTTCTGTGTTAATTTGGTATTCGAAATGTGCAAACTCTTCGTCTTCATGCTCTTGGATCGTCTCCAAATTGCAAAATAAATTTAGCCTTTTATATTTCTTTGTTAGTAGATTTGCACAGTTATCTTTTAACATGCCTTTAAGAGTATTATCCAAATTGTGGGATTCCTGGTCGAATGTGTAATTTTTTGCTTCTCTGTTCATTTGAGCATAGAAATTGTCATAAATCCTGTCGTTACTGAAGCATTCTATTTCTAATGTAGAACGTGCGTTTTCAAGCATACTGTTCTTATTTTTCGTGTTAATATCAGAATCTAAATAGCTCACATCGCATTCTACCTTTTCGGCAACCTTTCCCATAAATGAACGTATCTGATCATTGGAGAAATATTTTGATAGTGTTTTTATTTGTAGATTTTGCCACGCATTTCCAGCGTAATCGGGTAACAAAGACTGTCTATTATTGTTTGATTCGTTGTGGGATTCATCAACCTTCCATTCCCAGTGCATATGAGGTTCCAGAATATCATGGTGCGCATAATTTTTGGTGTCTATCAAAATACCTTTGGCGTCATCAGACGCAGTTTCTTCGACGGTTTTGTAATTCTCGTAACGGCTCAAAACTCTATTTGATGTATCATCTCTGGCTTCCAAGTGCGATGCAACGTTATTATTGATGTTCGTTTCCGCGATAGATATTTTCTTGTCGAATTCGTCAGCGTTTATTTTTATAATTGGAGAACTACACTTATTAATACTTGCCTCGTTATTGGTGGTAATACATTTGAAAACAGCGCTTGACTGGTCGGAACTGAAAACATTTGATACTGCGTTTATTATACGATCCAAAATCTCCTTAAGGTATACACTGCTATCTTTTGAGGAAGTGAAAATTGTGCAGAGTTTTTCGGCTGCTTTCCCAATAGTAAGAGCATAACTTTCGTGATTGAAATCATCGTGTTTCCAAATTTGCGTCGAAAAAGTATCAGAATTCATGTCCAGAATATTTTATTTTCTATTAAACGTTTCTGTGCGTTTACAAGCTCAACATCTATCTTCGGTGTCGGGAAATGCGAATTTTTGATTATTATGCTAATAATTGTTTGGTTATTTGCCTCAAATTTTCGTAGATTAAATCTTTAATGTGAGCGGTGACCAAACTATTACACAGTAGAAAAGATGTATTTGTATGTCAGCTTAATTTAATTCTGGTTACAATTTTATAGCGAAGGTTTACAGATTTGTTTACAAGACAGCGTAAACAGATTTCAATGCAAACTAAATAATAAATATATTAAGTAAACAATCGTATGTTTGACTACCAGTAAACAAGACAGTTTGGAGCAGCAATGATCTTTTTATTGTTTATATGTCAACCTAGCCATATTGCATTGTAGAGGTAAGGTTTTATAATTCATGAGCCTTACGTTTTCCTTAATTATCGTTAGCTTTTCTTTCCTTATCATCCGCTGTTTATTATCACTCTTTGACGTATCGATGAGCACATAAACAGGTAATCATCTAACAAGCCCTACACATCGAGAGACGCATCCGCATCGCGCCTAACTCTCGGAAACTGTTCCCAGTCATCAAACACCAATTGCTACATAAGTCTAGTACCTCATACATAAACTTCTCTCGGTCGGACGACTCGATCTTCTAGACACATTTTCCATTCTCACTCCGCCAGCAAAGATGCTTGACAACGATGACGCTGAGAACCTACGTTGGTTCATTATTTCGCCAGCCTCCGTCGTTCAAGCTATCAAAGACATAAAAACTAGTCACCAATTTAATCAGTATGATGGCTCTGTCAGGATGATTGCACATTTTGGTTGGAATCTCTGCTTTCTTCTCGCCGATGTTTTCAATCGATGCCTCTAAACTACCTATCTTCCTCGGGAATGGCTTAATTCGACGATCTATCCTATCCCAAAAAATAGTACAACGTCAATCTCATCATTCAAAGATCTCTACCATATTACTATCATCTCTTCTTTTGCTAAAATCTTCGACAGGGTCTTGTATAACTTAATCGACCCTTTCATCAAATCTCCAGATAATTTCTGCCTCCTCGACGATAAACATGGCTTCATGAATGGCCAATCTTATTCCACCAACTTAGTCAGTGTAGTTGATCACTGTTATTCCTCTATCTCTGTAGGCCATGGATGCACTCTTCACTTTCCTGATGTTTCCAAGGCATTTGACTCACTGCCGTTCTCGGCAATTTAATCCGCTTTGTTAATCAGTGTTATTTGCGGCAAAGTATCATTCTTATCAGTTAATATATCCGACACCGTTACACAAGTTTAAAAGCCGGAAATAGTCGCTCGAGGTCAGCCCTTATCCAATCTAGAGTTCCCCACGGCTCCATACCTGGTCCGATATTATTCAACCTAATACTCGCTTAAGTGCAGGTTAAGGAGAGACTATTCAAGGTGTTCAAGTATGCAGATGCCATTGAAGCTGTATTCAGCAAAGCCACAGCATCCAATTCCTCCCTACCTCTTATCACTCAGCAGTTATCTTAGTTACACTCGCAGCTTAGCATAATCGGTATTAAATTGAACCCTGATAAGACTTGTTTGAAAATTTACCTCTTACCCAGTCTGTTCTCTCCCAGGTAAATGTTGCCCCTTTGACATTGAATTAATTTACTCGGCCAAGCACCTTGGTATCTCCCTTACTAAATGGCTAGATTTTTCCCCACATCTTCAACATACTACCTCCAAACTCGTCAAGTGATCCCGTTTAATCTGCTTCAAGACTAACAATCCCACCCTCCAACTCGCATTGGTTAAGCTCTATGTCCTACCACACATATCATACACTAGCGAATTTTATTGCCTCCTCACTCTAGCTCCCTCTTAAGCCATCGAGCAGATTTCTTTAAGATTTTTAAAGCGAATCTTCTATCACAGCCAGAATTATCGGGAACGCCTACTTCTAGTTAGCTTTCTTCCGCTATGTTTCACCCGTCATTTTTGAGTCATTTCTTTCGTTCATAAGATCACAGCTAGCCTATCACTATCAAACTTCGCCTACCCAAGTCACCACTATGCTACATGTCATAGCAACTCCTCAATCCAATCAAACCACACTCCCATTATATTTAATAAAATCTATCTCTTCTCCGAAGCCACAAGTGTAGTCAACGCTCTTCCCGCGAAAATAAAACTCCTATCCCATCACGAATTTAACAAATTCCTAGCCGAGACACCTGATTGGAAGCGAAACTGATTCATCCTTCTCCTGGCTAGCCCCCCTCCAATTCAACCATTCGCCTCTGACACTCGATCTCTAATAAGGACTCACCGATACTATTTCTATTCTGGTTTCCATTCTACAGCATTCAACTATACATTGCTATGCCACAATCTGCTCTATTAGATCTCTTCTTTCTGTTTCATTAAATAATCGGAAACTCAAAAATACTACTGGATCATATTGCATTCATCGGACGCTGGTCTCTCCACGCTTTCCATCAGCCGCAATCCCGCTCAACGGAAGTTAATGATCACTGCACGCCACACTGTCGTATAGACTCTTCTATCTACTCGATCCTTCCTATTCCACTGGAATCTCCATTCCATCAGAACCATCTATTACCAAGTTGATGAAAGGACTTCTCTTTCTTAACTCCACCTTCCCTAATGTTATATACTTTGCTAATCCCAATTACATTCAATTTTACGTATCCTACTTTTGATTTATACCTCATCATTTCAATTGTTGGACCTGTTAGCCTTTTTGCGAAATAAATTTATTATTATTATTATTATTATTATTATTATTATTATTATTATTATTTTATTATATTATTATTATTATTATTATTATTATTATTGTTATTTTATTATTATTATTATTATTATTATTATTTTGTGTTATTATTGTTGGTATTATTAATAATAATAATAATAAGAATAAGAATAAGAATAATAATAATAATAATATTATTATTATTATCATTAATATAAATAGGTGTTCATTAACACTAATTGAAGTCAAATTTTGATTTAAAATTTTATAATTAATCACGAACGTTCATGTAGAAAATTTGGATTCATTTTATTCTCAATGACAAATGAAGTATTTACATTGAGATTCATAATTCTAAACGGGAGAAAAAGGATTATCTTCATAGCTTTTAAATGCTTCAAAATATTAATCAATTCACAAAATCCTAAATATATAATGTACACCTAGCATAAACAAAAATAAAGCGCCTGGAAAAACAGGTTATGTGTGCAAAATTGAATTTCAGTTACTTAAGTGAACATATAGAATTTTTCGTCCATTATAAGCTTTCACAAATGATAAAATAGTATTGCACGAACGAAGAATCCATACAGTGTAATAAAAACGTACGTTTGTAAAAGTGAGTTGCTAAACAAGCTAAAAGAACTAGAATTCATTCTGTGTTAGTCAAAACCGAGATCAGGTAATTTTGATAAATGTCGTTGTGCAATAATTTTATTTCATTCATTTGAAATGGCTGTTAAAGATAATGTGAATGCTTAACAAAATTGAATTACGAATTAAAATTCAGTCATTAATCGATTTCTGATTCGAGTTTTAATCAGCCACGTAAAATAGGGAACTCACCCAATTAAAGAATGAAACACAGTGAATTTTGGCTACAGCATAGATTAAAACGTCATCAATTCGGACACATACTTGTTTATACGCTGGTAACCTTTCAATAACCAGAAAACCGTGTGTGTATCGTTCAGGATGTTGCGGATTTCTACCAAATGTGACCTTTGCAACTGATGACATAAGAGTGTCACAACAAATGGAGTGCACGTCTAGTGGCACCAATAAGATTACAATAAGTCAATCAAATTTTTCACGACATGCACATAACACCGCCTTCTAAACACGATGTATGCATTCTACAAGATCATTATTCTTGGGATTGAAGTTTATTACTTTTCACACATCAACTCCAAAGAATTGCAAATTATCCTTGAAAATAGGTCTCATTTATTTAGCATCCTGGTCAAGGACGACAAATTCTCGTAAAGTATTTTTCTTGACGAAAGAATTTTTCGAATATCTGTATATTTTAGTTTGTAAGGAGCTAATTTTTTTAAGATTTGGGAGGCTATTTATTATTTCAAATGATCAAATGTGCAATTTTAGTTACACCTACATTCTTAGCTAATGAATGACGTATTGGTAAGAACCGGCACTCTGACAAAAATTCATAAAATATTGTAATGAGGAATAATTTGGCAGTGGAATATTATCATTAACTAAAATAAAGTAATTTTGAGCCACATTTCAAATTATGCGAACCAATTAAAATAAGTACTAACGCAGAGCAGGCGTCCAATGACAATGAGATAATGTTTTAGGTGTTTCAAGGCTATTAACAAATTAGTTCAATTATGATCAGAAGTTCAAACCAAAAACAGCATGAACGGAAGTTATAATTTTGTGCACATTCGTTTCGTGGTTA
The DNA here is from genome assembly GCA_029291075.1 of Eudiplozoon nipponicum. Taxonomy (NCBI): domain Eukaryota; kingdom Metazoa; phylum Platyhelminthes; class Monogenea; order Mazocraeidea; family Diplozoidae; genus Eudiplozoon; species Eudiplozoon nipponicum. Next base: position 18,016 of record JAQBSW010007590.1, on the reverse strand, counting down.
CTGACGAGTCATCGGTAGAATCCGGCATTTTATAATTGTTATTGATTTATCATGCACTCTAGGTGGATCACATAGATATGTACATAGTTCGCAAACAGCTATTGAAATGAAACAAATAAATTTATACAGGAAATTAATATAAATAAACCTTTAATTAGCTGATATACCATAATTTATTATAGACTGCATATATGGTCTTGTCTAAACATGGGAGTTCTACAATATTCTATGAACAATTTTAATAACCTCACTCCCTCTCCATAACCTTTTGCAAACAGGGTCCGATTAGGTAAACAGGGAATTGAGGATTATTTTAATATAGATTTTATGCTGATTCTTCGACGTGTCCAGGAAATCAAAACTGATTAACTATGTTTATTCTATAAATGCCATTGTAGATTAGAACATATATATATATATATATATATATATATATATATATATATATATATATATATATATATATATATATATATATATGAGTAGAGGATAATATTTATGGAGGCCGGATATTGGGGCAGACAATGAAAAACTTAAATAATTCTTACTGGAATGAAGATATCGCGCATACCAAAAGTTGTTTTAACTGTCGCAGATAATGTATACAGTTCATATATATATATATATAGTTCAAATAAGACCAGAACGATAAAGTAGAATGAGACCAGAGTTTTAATTCACACTTTTGTCGAATTTTAACATTAATTCAATTTCTTTGGTACCATTTGTGGATTCGGCATTACATGCATACCATGTTGTTCAATTTTAACTCAATCAATGAAAAATTGGTGAGCCGACAGAGACTGGAAGAATTTTTAGGCAAAAATTATGTTGAAGCCATTCAAATATTTACTTCTCTGAAATCCATAGAAGGAGAGTTAGGTATTAGATCAATCACCAGATTGAAATAAGCAGTTTAAACAACATCTTTTTGTCTCAATATGTCAATTTCGTCAATTAAGATTATGTAAAGCCGATTGCTAATCCTAAAAAAATTATAGAATTATTAAGAGTATCGTAAAATGAGTCAGTAATTAGAAGAGAAGATTAATAGAAACATGATGTACTAAACTAGGAAGGAATACAACTTATTTGAAAATTGCTTTAAAAGTTACCACTGGTTTTTCGTGTTAGCCGACAAAGAAGAAGAAACGGGAATGGCTTTAACGCATGCATTTAGTGCACTTGAAATGGACACTTGATGTTTGATAAAACATTTGCTTTACTTTAACAAAAATTGATTGCGCGGGTGGTGTTTACAATTCTTTAAATCAAGTTTGCGAGCTAGAGGTATACAACAATTACATTGTATTTAACCAGTCGTCGAACAACATAACAAAATTACGGGCATCCGCAACGCACTTGCGTTTACTGGAAACTTTTATTTATCAATATACTAAAATTCTCTTTTCCTCAACCTACGTAGGCCGATCGAAAATACAGCCAACACCTGGAGTGTAAGGACATCGCATTAATGACGCACGTGTCAAGTCTAACGTTAAATTGCTGCCTTTGAAGGAAATATTTAATACAAATTTACCTGAATATTGTTATTAGATTACTTACTTAATGTTATTGAGAATTGGTCTACCAATCTTGTATACGCTGCTGATTAAAGTTTGACAGCTGAATTCTTGCATGAAGTAGCAGTATTTGCAGACATGTAGCCTGAATTGGAATTCAAACTCATATGCTTAATTGCATGGTGAATAAAGGTAATGAAACACGCTTTATATTATTACAATTTCGCGTGCTCATTCCTCAGGTGATACTTCTAAATGCTTGCCTAATGCCAACCTAGAAGATCGTTAAAAATCTATGAGGCTTTGTGAATGAATCGAGCATTGGTTGCGCGGGCGGTGGTAACAATTACTTTTAATCAAGGTTGCGATCTTGATATAATCACCTGACCCATTATGTACCTAAATTTGTAAGTAAAAACTAAGTATTGCATTGTTGGGGAAAGGAAATTCATCCAGTAGACGGGTTTTCCACTTAATGCAAACTCTGTGAATTAAAAATAAACAGTGTGTGATTGTAACCCAGGGTGTTGGTAGCCTTTACAGACTCGGTATGAATATATAATATAGAGTGAGTTACCGTTGAACTCGCATTTTTGAGACTTTATATGATGTTATATTCACTTCTGCATATTTAAACATTTTACAGTATTTTTTCGCACATCCCTCATCTAAATATATAGTGAGGAATGGACACAATACCTGATCCTGCTGATGAGTCGCCGCTCAGAACGAAACCAATGTGCACGAGATTATGCTTTCTGTTCATGCTGCGTATGGTTTATCCTTTTGGTCATATTTGAACTAATTTGTTACTAGATGTGCAACACTTAATACATAATTACATAAATATCAGTCCTCTGCCACGAACAGTACCCAACTGTAACCCAGTGTATTAAATTGGACATTTATATAACAAAATGAATAATGGTTGCGCGGGCAGTGAAAACAATTTCTATAATCAAGGTTGCGATCTTGATATAAGCACCTGACCAATTAATTACTTACATATGCCAGTATAAAATAAGAATTGTGTAGTGTGGAAAGGGCAATTCATCCAGTAGTGCTCTAACCAGAAAGCCAGTCTGTATGTAGTGTGCGGCAGGGTGGCTCAGTGGTTATTGCAATAGATTCCGAAGCAGATTTGCACACGTTCGAGCCCTGTCCGCGGCAAATTCTGGCCAGTATATGATGAGTTCCCAATAAGGACGAAACCGATCTACTCAATGATTTTCCTTTACTACAATATACAATGCTTAGTTAATAGTGACATACGTGAGTAATTAATGGGTCAGGTGTTTATATCATGACCGCAACCTTGATTATAATAAATGTAACGTGGGGTGTTAGCTTCATCGGCAAGCGGAAAAGGCATGTTAACAAATTGCTCAAATTAGATGTGATGTAAATAAATTATGCCAGGCTGCTCTAACTCAAAATTTCGCCTTGATTCAAATTTATCTTGCGTTTTTTGTGAAGAATAATTCAATATATAGATCATTAAGTCATAACTGCTGAAGGAAAATCTATTTATAAAAGATGACAGGCTTATTAAATTCAAATAGCGCTTATATTTGTCATATATTGCATCAATGTCTAAAGACAATATAAGACTTTTATTTTGCGTCATTGAAGTTTTGTTTTTCTGTTTGCGTCGTAAATATACGAACATTAAAACAAGCTTTCACTGACAGTTATGCGAACTATACTATCGTGATTGAATCACAGCTACTCAAGAAAATGTTTTTGCTTATTTTGCAGATGTAAAAGCATTGCTATGGCATTTTCTATGCCGTAATTTAAACATTACTGTAAAATTTCTTTTAATGCGGTAAAAACCTCATAAATGGCGTTTTCTACGTAGCGATACGAAACCAATAAAGGGAGTTTCCCAACCAGCGATATGAGCAGCACTAAGGAAATTCTTTCGTAGCAAGGCAATTATTACTGTTTAGAAATTTTTACAGCGATTTTCAACATAAATACCCTAATCGTAATGGATACTGTGTAATGAGCAAAAACAACATAACAACTAGGCAAATTTCTCGGCAACTATTCGAGTTTACCATGAGGTTTCTTTTGAAGCTACTACAAGACAAACATAAAGATTCTCTCGCTGCAATTTACGCACTAATATTTCGTTTCCTTTAAACAATACGCACCAAATTAATTAGAATTGTCTCACGGGCAACATTGCGTGGCTTCTTTACCTGCATTTTAAACAGTTTTACGAGTTTGCCCTTAACGCGAACCGAATACTATTTTGAACGTATTCTAAGCAGTGATATGAAAACTACTTAAGAAATACACTTGCAAAGATACAAGCAAAATGACAAAACTCAACGGCATTGATGGAACAAATTCAGAGATTCTAAAAATAATATGGAACTACGTTTGAAGTGACTTGAGCTCTACCTTGAACATACGAATCAGCGATGCAAGCATTAATGTTGAACTCCATACAGAGCAACGTACGCGCAATCACGAATCATTAATCTCAGCAATACCAAAACTATATTAAAATCTTTCAAATCATTGCAAGCACTAATATGGAGATTCAAAATGGAGCACTATTTGAAGCGACTAAATCTTTGCTTTGGACATCCAATGCAAGCACTTTTGTGCAGCTCCATTTTTCTCGCATCTAAAATTACCTCTGAGCTCCATTTGTAACAAGGCGAGCTCTACCGTCGAAAACGTAAACAGCGATACAAACATTAATTTGAAACTACATACGAAGCGACGCTTGTGCATCTTCAAATCATTCATCTCAGCGATACAAACACCACATTTTAAATCGTTCAAAGCGACGCAAGCATTTATGTGGAACTCATAACGGCGCGACGCAAACGCAACTACGAATGATTCATTTCAGTGATACAAACACTTTATTTAAAGAATTTTGAAAGCGATAAGAGCACTTAAAAGAGGGTCATTTAAAGCGATTCCAAACATACCATGGAGCTCCACATGAAGTTTCACAGGCTCTTTTATGGAACAGGTAAGCAATGGTGCAGGCATTAACGTTGAACGCCATACGCAGCGAAACAAGCAAATCTAAAAATCGTTAATCTCAGTGATATAAGCAATATATTCGAAAATATTTCAAAGCAATGCGATTTCTTCTGTACAGGTACACTTTCATTGAATTTAAAAATACTATGGAGCTCCATTTGAAGCAGCACGAGTTCAATAATTGAACACGTAAGCAGTGATATATGCATTAATTTTGAGCTCCATACGGAGCGGCACAAGCACAACTACAGAGTTTTCATCTCAGCGATAAAAGCAATATATTTAAAAATCGTCAAAAGAGTTTCAAGCACTACTATGAAAGTCCATTGTCGGTAATACTTGAAACACTTAAAACATTTGTAGGGACACGAGCTCGTCTATGGAACTCGTAAGCAGCCATACAAGTATTAATAAGGAACTCCATACGATGTATTTTTGAATTTCATTTTCATTTATTAAAAAATACTATGGAGCATCAATTGAATCCAGGTGAGCTCTGCAGTTGACATCCAAAGCAGTGATGCATGCACTTATGTGCAACTCTAGAAAGAACGACACACCACAACTGCTATTTACTCATCTCAAAAATATGAACACTACATTTAAAATACTTTCAATGCGATATTACCACTGCTATGGAGATCAATTTTCTAATATTCGAAAAATATTATAGAGCTTCATTCGAAACTGGTATGGAACACGTACAAAGCGATACAAGCGTCAATATGTAACTTCATACGGTGTGACGGAAGTTCAACAACAAATCAGTAATGACAGCGATACAAACACAATATTTAATAATCTTTTAAACTTATGCGTAATCTCCTGTTGAGGTCGAATTTAGCGATTCTAAAAATACTATTGTAGCTCTGTTTGAATCAATGTGATTTCTGCTCTGGAAATCCGACTCTTTGATAACAGCATTTATATGAAAATATTAACGAAGCGACGCACGCTCAATATATAAAGCTATGCGAACACTAATATGGAGTTACCTTTGCGGCGATTCTAAGAATACTATGCAACTCCACTAATTGCGTTGCTTTCTTAAATATGGTTCTCGTAAACTGCGATAAAAGCTTTAGTTTGTAACTCCATACGGAGTGATGCAAACTCAAATAAGAACAATTTTCTCAGCGTTTCGAAAATCATATTTTAAAATTTTTCAAATCTCTTCGTGCTCCGTTATGAACGTCAATTTTAAGCTATTTTAAAATACTATCGAGCTCTTTTTAAAGCAACGTGAGCTCTGCTATGGACATTCAAATCAACTTTAGGAGCATGTATGTAGAAACTTATATGCAGCGACTCGCGCTCAACTAGGAATCATAAATTCTAGAAATATAAACATTAAAATTTAGAATCACACAAAGCAATGCAAGCACTGATAAAAAAGCCCATTTTCTGCGATTCTAAACATAATGTGCAGCTTCTCTTGAAGCAAAGCGACAACAATTATGAAACTCGTACGCAACGGTACAAACATTAATATGGAACAATAAACGGAGCGACGCGAGCACAACTACGAGCCAATTACCTCAGTGATACGAGCACCACATTTGAGAATCTTTGCAAACAGTGCGACTTATACTATTGTGCAAGTCTGTATTAGATGTTGCGAACCTAGTAACAAATTATTTCAGTTGTGTCCAGAAAGATCAATCAAAGACAGCGTGAACGGAAAGTATAACCTCATGCACATTCGTTTCGTGCTTACTGGCGACTCATCAGTAGCAGCCGGTATTACGCCCCTTAACCACTATATATTTTGGCAAAGAATGTGGGATAATAGGACGGTACAATCTCCTAGACGAATGTGTAAACCTGCAATAGTGAAGCTAACATCATTTAAGGTCAACGACAATGCGACTTTAATGCTAACTCACACGATATAATATATACCGAGTTTGTAAAGGATACAAAAACTATGGTTATTTTGTTAGTAACCGATACCAATATAATTGTACCGAAAAGGTACATGGTACTAACACTATGGTTTCTGAGTCGGAACATGGTACCAATGTGATAAATATCAATTTATGCTATAGTTCACCGAAATTGAGAATTACAACAATTTCGGAACACCTGTTACTCCAATACATCTATACACTCTGGCTTTGATCGATATCAGTTATCACATTTCGCGGTAAGGGTGACATCATTCAATTCAATATATAGCAGTTAAATATATGCAGGTATGCATTAGGTGTTGCGAACCTAGTAACAAATTACTTCGGCTGTGACCAGAAGGATTAAACAAAGACAGCATGATCGGAAAGTATAATCTCATGCACATACTTTTCGTGCATTCCTGGCGACTCATCAGTACGAGCTGGTATTACGTGCTTATATATTTGGGTGAAAAACGTGGGATAATAGACGGTACAATCTACGAATGTGTAAACCTGCAATAGTGAAGCTAACATCATATAAAGTGTACGACAATGCGACTTCAACGCTAACTCACACATTACAATATATATCCCGAGTCTGTAAAGGATACTAACACTATGGCTATTGTGTTAGTAACTGATACCAACGTTATTGTACCGAAAAGGTAAATGGTACTAACACTATGGTTTCCACATCGGTACATTGTACCAACCTGATGGTAGTACCGGCTCCTACTGAGTATACTTTCTGCTCATACTGTATTTGGTTTATCCTTCTGGTCACAACTGAACTAATTTGTTACTAGTTTTGCAACACCTAATACATACTTGCATATATATCAGTTATCCGCAACAAACAGTATTTAACTGTTGTATATTTAATTGAGTCATGTCATGCTTACCGCGAAATATGATAACAGATATAGATCAAGGCCAGGGTGTATGAATTTACTGGAGCAACACGTGTTGAGAAATTGTTGTAATTCTCAATTTCGGTGAACTATAGCATAAATTGATATCCATCAGGTTGGTATCATGTACCGACTCGGAAACCATAGTGCCATGTACCTTTTCGGTACAATAATCTTTTATCAGTTACTAACACAATAACCATAGTGCTATTATCGTTTACAGACTCGGTAAATATATTATATATTGGGAGTTAGCGTTGCAGTCGCATTGTCGTAGACTTTATATGATGTTAGCTTTACTATTGCAGGTTTACACATTCGTCTAGGAGATTGTACCGTCCTATTATCCCACATTCTTCAACCTGATATATAGTTGTTAAAGGGCGTAATACCGGCTCATACTGATGAGTCGCCAGTAAGCACGAAACGAATGTGCATGAAATTATACTTTCCGTTCATGCTGCCTTTGGTTTATCCTTCTGGTCACAACCGAACTAATTTGTTACTATACTCGCAACACCTAATACATACTTGCATATATGTTAGTTCTCCGCAACAAACAGTATTTAACTGTTATATATGTCACTATGATTCTAGAACTTTTCTTCGTGTGGAGAATATCGACACTAAAGTTTTACTTTTAAATCCATTTCAAAAAAATTGAATTTCTAATAATTATCTGATTTAAAGCTACAAATTTAACACGATGAGTTTCCAATAAGGACGAAGCTGATCTACTGAATTGTTTTCATTTTCTATAATAAACAATACTTGGTTTATGCTGACATATGTAAGCAATTAATGGGCTTGTTACTTATATCAAAATCGCAACCTTAATAATAATTATTATTATTTTCGCCAGCGCAACCAATGTTCGTTTAATTATATAAATGTTCATTCCAAAGGACATTGTACATTATTTTTTTATATTAAGCATTCAATGCAAAAGTATTGAAGTTGGACAAAAACCACGTTTTTTAAGTCTATTGTAACATCAAATCTTTAATTTTGTCAGTCTTGTTGAGTTTAAGTGCGTAGTTTCTTTATCTAAATAGGACGCTTAATTGAATCCAGTTTGCAAACTTGAGATTAACACCAGACTTATTGTATCTAACCAGTCACACCACATATCATAGCTAAGAGCAGTCTCATGTAAAGACACGTTTCGAACTTTTAGCAAACGCCGCAGTGCACGAAGTAAGATGTATAAATAAGGATAAACCAGCAATGCATACACAATGTATTGAACACCAATTTGCGTTCATGTTCCGAAGACGACCATGGAAAGTTAAAATGTGCAGAACATGTGATTGTCGGCAGTTTAGATAAGTTGCGCTACCAGCTAGACAAAATGGGATTTCTGTTAATCTGAAGGTCGCCTACTACATTTAAATATTTGTTATGACCACATGTTGCAAATGTTATATTTGTGACTGCATTAAAATTGAGCAACCGATATTTTCAGATAATTACACTGTATACTTGACTACTAGGGCTGCAAGACACCTATCTGATTCTCACTATGATATACACTTTATCCATTTACCAAACAACGCATTTATCTATCAATCTCTGTTAAATTTTACATTGAAATAAGCTGCCAACAAATTGATTGACAACTTACGCGAGCTAGTTGTTAATAAAAATATTTGCAAATAAGACCCCTACGCACAATCAGACATACGCTCAGACACATACGCATACACACTTACTAATGAGTCAAAACGATTAATAGAAGTAAAACCGTATCAGACTATTTGCCACTCACATAATCAAGTGAAAACCCAGGATCTATATAAATGAAAAAATGTAAGGTAAAATTTATTAATCTCGAGGTAAATGACCATTATCCACTTTATCATTAATGTGTTTTTTCTTCCTAATAAGAAATATACTGTGTAATATTCGAGGCGAATATATATATATATATATATATATATATATATATATATATATATATATAATAAATTTGTTTGGCATAAAAAGCCAACATGCCCGAACATTGAAATAAGAAATCAAATGTAGGATATATGGACGTGAATGAAATTGTGACTAGCAAAGTATTTAATAGCAAGGAGAGGAGTTGAGGAAGGGAAATATTATCATCAACTATATGATAGTGCAATCCGGTGAAAAAATTAAAACAAAATTCCATTTGACTAGACAAGATCAATTGGAGTTCAGCCTATAAAGTGTCCGAGCATCAAAGCGGGGTAGATTAGGCCCTAGCAGATGAGTTCGAGTGTGAGATCGAAAATGATGGCAAACCGGGAGCAGACGTCGACCGACGGGGTCCTTTGTCGTGGAGATTGAATTGATGAAGCATAGTATTGACCAGGATGGAGTCAACTAGATTGAAGCAATTGAGTCTTGCAGGGATCACTGGCGTCCGTTGAACGAGGTTACGAATGATGGAAGACGAGGGGAAGTCGATGTCCGATGCAGACCGTTGGTGGACCGGCAGGGCTTTTGAGTTTCCGGTCTTCCGCTGAAACAAGAAGGTAAAGGCATGGATGAGCAAAACATAGTAAAGTATCCACTATATGGATATGATAGAGTAAAAAATGAGCTGAGAAGTGGTATCAGGGAGTCGAGAATGAAAGATTTAAAACCAGAGGGGAAAAGTGGAAAATTAGATGACTGCCTGAGGGATTTCGCACTCCGAAATCAGTAAAGAGAATAGCCGAGGGTGAAAGAAATGTAATGAATTGAGAAAGAACCAGTTTTGTTTCCAATCAGTCGTTTCACAAAGAAATTAGTTAAAGAAGTACTTATGGGCCGCCTTTTAATTCGTGCTGTGGAAGGAGCTTTATATCCCTGGGAATAGCGTTGAAGACACTAGTGGCTTTGGAGAAGAGATAGATTTTTTTTAAATATGATGGGGGTAAAGTTAGATAGGATAGAAGAAATGTTAGAAAGTGTGGCGTAGTGGTGACTTAGATGAGCAAAGTTGAACAGTTGTAGGTAAGTTGTAACAAATAAAATGACACGAAGATGACGGGTAAATCAAAGCGATAGAAAGTTTGCCAGAAGTAGGCGTTCCTGATAATTTTGGCTTTGGGGGAAGACTTGCTATAGAAATCTGGAGGATATCTGCTTAATGGTATACGAGGAGGCGAGAGTGAGATGACAGTAGAATATGCTAGCTTATGAAATGAGGGGTAGAACTTAGACCTTGATTAGCATGAGTTGGAGAATGGGCTTGTTAGTCTTGAAACAGATCTGTCGGGCCCATTTGAATAGTTTGGAAGTAGTGTGCGTAAGGTGTGGAGAGAAGTCTAAGGATTTTGAAAAATGAGCACATAGGTCTTTGGCCGAATCTACTATTTCTATATCGAGGGGATAATTTGCAACCGGGAGGGAGCAGAATGGGTTAGAAGAGAGTTTCATTAGACAAGTCTTGGTGGGGTTTAGTTTGAGACCGATTCTGCTGAACTGCGAGTGGAGCAAGGATAAAAGCTCCAAAATAAGGGGAAAGGAAGTTTTGGATGCTGTAAGGTTACTGAATATGATAACCCTGGCATCCGCATTTTGAACAGCTTGAAAAGATTGTCTTCAACCTGTACTTGCGCGAGCGTAAGGTTGAAGAGATTAGGACCAAGTACGGAGCCATGGGGAACCCCAGATCGGATAAGGGCTAGCCTCGAATGACTATTTCCGACTTTTACAGTCGCGTATCGGTTTCAGAGATAGTAACGGATAAGACTGAGTACGTTGCCGCAAGTACCGCTTCTCAATAACGCGAATTGAATTGCTAAATATGACAGCGAATCAAAAGCCTTGGATATATCCAGGAAAAGGGGAGTACATTCATGAACTTGAAGAAGGAGGAGTAACAATGATTGAGAACACTTACTAAGTTGGGTGAAGAGGAGAGGCCATTCAAGAAACCATGTTGATCGTCGAGGAGATAGAAGTTTTCCTGAGACTTAATGAAGGGGTAGATTAGGTTGTATAAGACACTGTCGAAGATGTTGTTGAAAGAAAGGACGATAGTTATGGAACGGAGATCTTTAAATGAGGAGATCGAAGAAGTGCCACTTTTTTGGGATAGGAGAGATCGTCCAGTTAAGCCAATCTGGGGAAAATAGGAAGTATCGAGACAACGCTTGATAGCATCAGCAACCAGAGAGAAGACATTGCAGCCAAGAAGTGTAATCATGCTGACCGAGACACCATATTGATCGGATTGGTGTTTAGATTTCATGTGCTTAATTGCTTGGGCGACGGAAGCCGGTGAGAAGTTGAACCAGCGTGGGTTCTCATTGTCTCCGTTGTCCAACATCACTGCAGGCGGAGTGGGAGTGGAAAAGGTGTCGAGGAGATATGTCAAATAGTCGTCGGCGAAGTAAGAGTCGTTTGACTGAGAGAAGTTAATATACGAGGTTTTGGGCTTTTGCAGCAATTGGTATTTGATGATAGCAAAGTTTGTCCGGGGGTTAGGAGCTGAGCGGATGCGTCTTTCAATGTGGAGTGCTCGTTTGTTGATAACCTGTTTAAAGTGCCCATCGATACGTCTCAGTGCGAAGGCGCCAGCAAATGACGATGTGCGTAGTCGAGCGTTGCGTGCGAGGTTGTCGCATGCCTTAAACAAAGTGTTCAACTTATTCGTTGCGTGTACGTGTTGAACAGCGGCGGCGGAATTAGAGTGGGAGGATAGGATGTTATGGACAACGGAAAAGCATGAGGAGAGATTGTTTGGGAGAAAGAGGTCCCTCCAGTTAACGGCGTCACAGTCGGCGAAACTCCTCCCAATTAGTGTATAGCCTGAATGGTTGGGTGTTTTCCATAGAGATAGAGGATAACAAAGAGATGAGGAAGGATACCTAACAGTGATCAAGATTAAGGAAGATCTCCCGAGAATGGACATCAGTCACCTCTTTGTTGGAGAGGACACAGTCCAGTTGGTTGTTCCCTCGGGTAGGAAATTGCAAAAATTGTTTTAGCAGGTTGTCCGCGGGGAGTCGAAGCAGTGGGTGACTTTCAGAAGTTAGATTTCGCCAGTTTACCATGGGGAGGTTGAGGTCACCCACAACGACGTAACAATTGGAGTGCTGAGAGAAAAAAGTGGATAGAAGTTGGGGCCCGCGAGTGTCGCCGATGATTGAGAGGTTAGAGGGTCTGCAGACAACACAGGTAGATATACTTTGGTTATGGATCTGTAGCTGAAACAAAAAAAATTCCAATCCTAGAGAGTTCGATGTCGACAAACCTTTAAGTATGAGAAAGGATCGAACATCAGCAACCAGTCCACCCTCACGACTGACAGTTCAGTCGCTACGAAATAAAGTGTAACCACGGATGAGGAATAGGTCATCACATTGGATGGATGGGAACAGCCAAGTTTGAAGGTATAAATGCTCGCAGTTGATTGGTATTTGGCGTAAGTGACCTGCAATTGATGAGAATTGCGGAGAGTGCTCTATGGGAGGGATGGTTTGATAGGGGAGCAGAAGCGTGCGGGGGCATTCTGCTGGTGAGCGGGGCGAGATCGAGGGTTTATGAGGGTGACTGACCGCTCGTTAACAAGGAAGGAGTGGTCAGTTTCGATCTGGATCACTTTTGTTCCACTTTTGTCGGGTGTGTGAGGTAATTGGAGGATTTGAATACAAGAGGGAAGCGAGATATCTGGACTCGAGGGGGCACTTCGAAGCGGCGTTGATGGGATGGGCGGGGACGAAAAACTGATCAGGGGCTGAGACGCAACAATCCTGGGTGAAGTCGATGTGGATTTCGGAAGAAGGAGTTGAAGTTGTAGGGGCTTGGTCGATATCCCGTTTGGCCTTAGGCGCCTTAAGTTTATTCGGTTTCTGAGCCACAGCATCCGTCGGAAAAATGACATGTCGAGGGGATGTGGATCTGCCAGTTGCAATTGGGGGAGAGGGTGCGTTAAAGCTTGAGACTGTGTGGGTGAACTGGTTGTGGAGTATGGGCTATAGGTGAAGGGAATCCCTTCAAATCAGGGAGTTTTCACCAGGAGTGGACTTAAGAAAGGGGCGTCGCCCAGGATTCCGCCATAAATTGAGTGGCTCTTCTTTGGATTGCTCCAGCCGGAAAGGCCTTATTAGCTGCACGAGGAGGAGTGGTATCCGGCTGAAGGGTCTGGGTTTTCTCTAAAGTCCTCTGAAGTGGCGTGCACTCACGCTTTAATTTGACTTTTCGTAATGATAAAAGAGGCGATTGCAGTTTTAGTTGACCAAGCTTACCGTCAGACAATCTTTTGTGTAAGGAGAGAACAAAGGTGCGCCTCTTTTCCGAAAAAAATCTCTTTAAGATGGCTGAAGTTATCCCTTATTAGAATGATGAGATCTGAGGCCAGATCGTCCTTTGAGCGTAGAGAGCGAGGAGACCATAAAAAGAGGTTTCTCTTGCTGTGATTTCGTTGGGCCACCTCCCTTGCTACACCATTCAAAAACGCATCAGCCTGACGTAATAAATGGGACTGTATGGTGGAGATTGAAAGGTTGCCAGTCAGTGCTCCAAGTAGTCCTGTGACATACGCCATTTGCTGCTGGAGATCAGCAAGATTGGAGAAAAGTTTTTGAGTGAGTAATGGGAGATGGGGGCTAGCGATGAAATCTGGTTCATGGAGGAGTGAGTTAGAGGAGCAGATATAGTGTAAAATACAACAAAAGAGAGGAACAGGATGAGTATTAGCGAGAGAAGAAGAATGGGTATTATGATGTCAATAAGAAACGGGAAAACCGTGTGAATTAAGAATAAATCCTTGGTACCTGAAGCCAAATTCCAAAAAAATTGTGTAAGTAAATTCCAGGTGAGTCCTAGAGATGATATCAGAAAAGAAATACTGAGAATCTAAAAATAAAAACAAAATGAAACCCGATATTCTTTAAAATTAGAGAATTGTTGGAAACCAGAAGCACGCCCTCTCCAGTCGTTGCGTTCTACCCGACAGCTGAAAGCACTTTGTTATTATAATTCAATTATTATATTCAATGTACCATTTCCTTGTGAAAAAATTAAAAGAAATTTGATCAGAATCATCAAACGATATTTCCCATATTCTTTTCAATTATCTATAAATGAATATCTTTTTTTCACACATAATTTGAAAAGGAAAACATAATAGAAAATATAAACTCGGAGACAGTGTGAAATTAGGTACAAACTAACCAATTGCGTGCATCACCTTCAGCTCAAGCTCAATGACCGAACGCGCTGGTTCGGTTTGATTTATGTCCTGCTGCAGATAGTGTGTCCACGTGAATGAGTGTATGAATTTTTAATGTGATCCTAGCTGTACTTTTCTTATATCAATGTGCCAATATTCTGTCCTTTGGAATACTGAGGTAACCAAATGGTTTTCGTCAATTCGTTTTTCAATTATTTCATCCAGTTTTACGTTGAAATTGCTGTAAAGTACATGTCACCAGTAGCTTAATACTGAAAATAAAAACTGTTACGCGAAATTTAATATTTGTCAGCAGCTGCTCTAACTGAATACGGTTCATTCAGATGAAATTGAAAAGTGTGAGGAGCTATTTCATCTTATTGTTTGGAAGTGTGTGAAGAATACTTCAATATCTTAATTTGTAGATCATTAAGTCATAACTGCTGAAGGAAAAATTATTTAAGGAAGATGACAGGCTTATTAAGTTCGAATAGTGCTTATATTTGCCATATATTGCATCAATGTCAACAGACAATACGAGACTTTTATTTCGTGTTATAGAAGTCCCTTTTTTGTGTTTGCGCCGCAAATATACGAATATTAAAATAAGCTTTCACTGAGTTATGCGAACTATACTATCGTGATTGAATCACAGTTACTCAAGAAAATTATTTTGCTTATTTTGCAGATGTGAAAGCATTGCTATGGCATTTTCTATGCCGTAATTTAAACATTACTGTTAAATGTCTTTTAATGCGGTAAAAACCTCATAAATGGCGTTTTCTACGTAGCGATACGAAACCAATAAAGGGAGTTTCCCAACCAGCGATGTGAGCAGCATTAAGGAAATTCTTTCGTAGCGAGGAAATTATTACTATTTAGAAATTATCACAGCGATTTTCAACATGGATACCCTAATCGTAATAGATACTGTGTAATGAGAGTATCCGTCGCAAAAACAACATAACAACTAGGCAATTTTATCGGCAACTAATCGAATTTACCATGGGGTTTCCTCTGAAGCTACTAGAAGACTACCATAAAGGTTCTCTCGCTGCAATTTACGCACTAATATTTCGTTTCCTTTAAACGATACGCACCAAATTAATTAGAATTGTATCACGAGCAACATTGCGGGGCTTATTTTCCTGCATTTCAAACAGTTCTACGAGTTTACCCTTAACGCGAACCGAATACCATTGTGAACGTATTCTAGGCAGTGATATGAAAAGTTCTTAAGAAATACACTTGCAAAGATTCAAGCAAAATGATAAAGTTCAACGGCATTAATACATGCATGTTAGTGAAGCTACTTTTGCTGTAATTTTATTAGTTCTTCAAGATCGCCCTTATCGCAACTCGTATATTTTTGGGAAACGTTTTTAAACAATAATACGTTTGCGATTGTGATAAAAATTCAGAAAGATACAAACTTAAACGTCAAAACTCACTCGCATCTAGTTCTTAAATTTTTCTGTTCTTACATACTGTGGGGCTCCATTAGAAGCGAGGCAAACTCTACCATAATACGCGCAAAATTAATAATTTGGAACTACATTCAAAGAAACTCGCCTCATCATTCAAATTGATGCGTTCACTTACACAGATATCCATTTTCACCAATTTAAAAGTAACATGGAGCCCCATTTGAAGTGACGCGAGCTATACAATGGGACTCGGAAGCAGCATTAAAAGCATTAATGTTAATCTTCATACGAAGCGACGCAGCACTACTGTGCATTATTATTCTCAGCGATGCGGAAAGTACATTAACAAATCTTTCCAAATAATGCAAGCTCTTATCTGTAGGCCTTCTGCAGCGATTCTTAAAATACAATCAAGCTCAAATTGAAGCAAGTTGAGCCTTAATGTGGATATCTAAAGCGGGGATACTGAAATGTCAGTTAAATATCTTTAAAAGTGATGCAAGCACTGCTATAGAGGCCCATTTACAAACATTATATTTGTACTCTTTTTGAAGCGAAGCAAACCCTACCATGAAAAAAGTATGCAATGATACAAGCATAATTGTACCCCAATCATAGCGAACCAGACACAACCACGAATGTTTCATCTCATCGATACGAACACTTTATTTCAATATCTTTCAAAGCGATGCAATGACTGCAATTCAGGTCCATTTTCAGCGATTCTAAATAGACTATCAATCTCCAATTAAAGCGACTCGAGCTCTTCCATGGAACACGTATTCAGCGATAAAAGCATTAATGTGCAACGATGCAAGTACAGCTTCAAAACATTCATCTCAGCTATATGAACATTATATTTAAAATTGTTCCAACGCGATATGTGCGCTTCTATGAAGGAACAAATACAGAGATTCTAAAAATAATATGGAAATATGTTTGAAGTGACTTGAACTCTACCTTGTACATACGAATCAGCGATGCAAGCATTAATGTTGAACTCCATACCCAGCAACTTAAGCGCAATGACGAATCATTTATCTCAGCAATACGCAAACTATTTTAAAATCTTTCAAAGCATTGCAAGCACTACTATGGAGATTCAAATTTTTTTAAATTACAGATAAAATGGAGCACTATTTGAAGCGTCTAAATCTTTGCTTTGGACATCCGATGCAAGCACTTTTGTTCAGTTCCATTATTGTCGTGTCTAAAATTACCTCTGAGCTCCATTTGTAACAAGGCGAGCTCTACCGTCGAAAACGTAAACAGTGATACAAACATTAATTTGAAACTACATACGAAGCGACGCATTAATGTAGAACTCATGATGGCGCAACGCAAACGCAACTACGAACGATTCATCTAAGCGATACAAGCACTTTATTTAAATATCTTTGAAAGCGATGCAATGACTGCAATTCAGGTCCATTTTCAGCGATTCTAAATACACTATCAATCTCCAATTAAAGCGACTCGAGCTCTTTCATGGAACACGTATTCAGCGATAAAAGCATTAATGTGCAACGATGCAAGTACAGCTTCAAAACATTCATCTCAGCTATATGAACATTATATTTAAAATTGTTCCAACGCGATATGTGCGCTTCTATGAAGGAACAAATACAGAGATTCTAAAAATAATATGGAAATATGTTTGAAGTGACTTGAACTCTACCTTGTACATACGAATCAGCGATGCAAGCATTAATGTTGAACTCCATACCCAGCAACTTAAGCGCAATGACGAATCATTTATCTCAGCAATACGCAAACTATTTTAAAATCTTTCAAAGCATTGCAAGCACTACTATGGAGATTCAAATTTTTTTAAATTACAGATAAAATGGAGCACTATTTGAAGCGTCTAAATCTTTGCTTTGGACATCCGATGCAAGCACTTTTGTTCAGTTCCATTATTGTCGTGTCTAAAATTACCTCTGAGCTCCATTTGTAACAAGGCGAGCTCTACCGTCGAAAACGTAAACAGTGATACAAACATTAATTTGAAACTACATACGAAGCGACGCATTAATGTAGAACTCATGATGGCGCAACGCAAACGCAACTACGAACGATTCATCTAAGCGATACAAGCACTTTATTTAAATATCTTTGA
>JAQBSW010007589.1:12500-39863 GCA_029291075.1 Eudiplozoon nipponicum | reverse complement strand
AAATCAAAGGTAGGATATGTGGAGATGAATGAAATTGTGACCAGCAAAGTATTTAACCACAGGGGAGGGAGGTGTTGAGGAAGAGTAGTGCTTCCATCAACTTCGTGATAGTTCAATCTGGTGAAAAAATAGAGATTCCATTTGACTAGACAGGATCAACTGGAGTACAATCCGTGAAGGGTCCGAGCATCAATGTGGGGCAGGCTTGTGTCGGACAGACAAATTTGAGTGTGAGTTCGAAATTGATGGCGAACCGGTAGCAGATGTCGGCCGACGGAGTTCTTTGTCGTGGATAATAAATTTCTTTAGGGAAGTATTAACTAGAACGAAGTCGACTAGATTGAAGCTTGTGTCTCGTGCAGGGTTCACTGGCTTCCGTTGAGCGATGTTATGACTGATGTTAGGCAAAGGGGAATCAATGTCCGATGTAAACCTTCTGGTGGTCCGGTAGACTTTTCGAGTATCCGGTCGTTCGCTGAAACAAAATGGAAAAAAATAAGATGAGGAAAACGTGGTACAGTATGACAATAGAAATGGTATCAGGGAGTCAAGAGTGAGAAATTTAAAATCATAGGTGAAAAGTGGAAAGTAGAGGCCAGCCAGGAGGGACTTCACCCTCCGAAACTAGTAAAAAGAGAATAGCCTGTGGATGAAAGAAGTTTTATGATTAAAGAAGAAACCAATTGCGCTTCGAATGGGTCAGTGATTCAGAAATTTTAGCAATAGTTTTAAAATAATTTCCCACGAATATTGTTTCTACAAAAAAACAGCGGAAAATCTAGGCTTCAAAAATTAATTTTAAATTCAATTTTATACGTGTGATTATTGACCTCTACATAGATATTTTATTAAAGTGATTACGGTGGGACTGATACAAATTGAGAAGAAAAATTGGTTTCATCTACTTTATAACTATGCCTCGTGTAGATAAATAAAGTTGCTAATAACTAGGATACAATCGATTTGATTGAAAGCTTGAGACGTATCTGTATATCAATTCCCTCTGAATGATTTAAAGATTTTAGTTGCAAGTATCTAGTGGAACCTAATTTTACAGGGCTTCAAATTGAGGTAAGCACCATTGGCTTTGGGTAAATAGCGAAGATAAATAAGCTCAAATAAGTAAACGGCAAAGTCTCGTCATTGTATTCTGTTTAAAATCCGTTGGAATAAAAATTGTTAGTTAAACAATTTTGGTGATGCCAGTATTAAGAGGGCTTTAGGAACATGACGCACCAAAAAATGCATGGGCACTTTGAAGCAACATAATCAGAATGAATGATCCGTTAACTTATGAAAGCAGATTACGTCTATGTATATTCACCCTTTCAAATATAATGGTGTCTGATGGAATCAGTCGCTCTATATTTAAGCATAAATTAACAATTTGTTTCAACGTTTGATTAGCAGTTGTGTAAAAAATATTTTCATAATTTTTTTAAAGTTATATGCATAAATTTATGCAAGCTTTTTTATTAATGTTTGTATTCGGTTTCATTATTTTCGTTTTTGTTCCGATGCGCATATTTTGTTATATCGTGCGAGATATGTTCTCTGGATCTTAAAAATTCTGCGCTCTGAATTTATACATCGGCAGTTTAAATATATTTTATATATCGTTATTTGTTATTTTGAATTTCATTCAGCAATCACAAGGTCAATGAAACAGATGCCTTATTCGGTTTAGCTACAGCTATATTCGCATTCTAGGTAAATTGGGGCGCTGTCATGGGTCTGAGCATATTCCTTTAAAATGCCTGTTATGGTGTTTATGCTATAAAGTCACAAATTGTATAGACATGGATATCGGTTTCATATATGAGGACATTAAGTGTGTGAATGAGATATGTGACTATGTTAGTATGTGTAGTCCTGCTGAACAGGCTGAAATGTCATCTTCGATAGATTACTCCAAAAACACTAAAACTAGAATGTATTATTACTCTCTTGACTATGCGACCAAAGTATCGAGCTAGAACCTCTACACAATAATCGCTTTCGTGATTTATGTTTTAACCCGTTACGGGTAAAATAATATTTTCTGCGTATAATATATTTCGAAAGATCCGTCCAGGTTACATTCAAAGCTGGTTCCTAGATAACTTACACTAACTTCTTTACGTCTCTCTGTTTTGCTTTAAATATCCTCACATTCAGATCAATATATGTAAAGACTTTATACAAACGTCGTCACATTTGGCAATTCAGAGGCATATGCTCAGATTTGATAGCAACATCACGATTAAACTAGATCGCAAATTAACTTAGAAGATGAAACTTAACAAAGTGTATGTGTTCGTTTGCCTTTGGTTCCCCGAATGAAATAGGAATACCGAAGTCCTATAGACCAAATATATTTTGAAGTCTTTATAGGACAATTATATCATGGAAAAGTTAGGAGTCGTTGAGACATCGTTACCCATTACAATAAAGCACCTTTCGCCGTCCAACTGTAACACATTTCTTCATTAAATTTATGGTTGGCATAGGGTGTAGTATCGGCCCCCTATTGATGAGTTTCCCGTAACCACAAAACGCATCTGAATAAGATAGTATACCTTTTGTTCATGCTGACTTGGCCATATCCTTCTGGTGATATTTGAACGATTTAGTTATTATATTAGTTTTCTGCTACACATGGAATACATAACGGCGTAGTTTATGAATTTGAATGAAAGAAAGAATTTGTTTTGTCAAAATGTGACTATTAGCAATTGGAGATTTGAACAAAGTATATAAAAGCAATGATATGCTTATTTAATTTCAGTTTTCTTACTATAAAACATAATTGATTGGAGAAATGGTATTAAAAACTAACATAAAAATAAAGAATGAACATGTAACAAACTAACGATTGTTCATTGTATCATTTCTGTCAATTGGTGTAAAAAAAATAAATTATGCCGTCAGTAAACGATAATTTTATTACAACAGATTACAACTATCTTTACATAAATAAGTGAATCAATTAAAGCTAATGCCTTGTGTTTCTTAATTGACAACTATGAAAGATAAGCAAAAAGCTGTTGGATTTATTTTCAATGGACTAGAAAAAACTCAAAGCCATATTAAATATAGGTTTAAAATGCGCCAGCCTAAGCTATGTAGTTCCGGTTTGTTTTAGAATGCGATTATCTAATGTTTTACATCTAAATAAAATCCGTTTTATATATTGTTTTGAGTTAAAATCAGCTGTGATGAGAATTTCAAGATATTTTTTTTTGAAATAGGTTCCTTATTGTAAAGAATTGGCTCCTTTATGGCGGAAGTCTTATTGGATTCGAGGTTTATTTATTTTTTAGTGTTGATTTTTAAAGAGAGCAATTATAAAAGACCACTTAAGCATTGAAAGTTTCCATTTCAATTATGCAGAAATTTCTATGCTAGAAATAAGTCGACGGAGAAGACGATGGACGTATTATTTGCATATTTAATTCTTTTTCCATGTTTTGGTTTCTTATTTATGAGAGTAAAGAACAATGGACCTAATGTGAATAACTATTTAACATGAGAATTAAAAGTTAGCGCGAAGAAAAGATTTGATCTTTATTGTAAGAAATACTTGTCGCCGATAGAGATACCTATAGACAAATTCCAATATTTTTGTGCGTATATTAAATTTTGAGAGATGTCTTGACGTAAAATCTAAAAATAAGATGCAAATGACTTTAGAGATATCACGAAATATGAAAGTGTTCCTTGTCTATTGTTAGATTAACATGAATTTCATCTTGAAGCGTAATTAGGTTTGTTACGTATGACAATCCAGGTGGACCTATTGTTATTGTGTGTCATAAAATAAAAATGTGTGTTCACCATACGCGTATAAAATAGTCTCTTACTCTGTAGCAAATTGGAAGTTAGTTATTGAAGGTGAGTGTGAAAAAGTCGAATCTGTTTGTTTCTTAGATATCAGCGTTAAGAATTTGTTTAAGTGTAAGAATTCAGAGTAAAATTCAGCTGTGAAAATTCGGCACTGCAGTATTTTGTAATTAATAATTATTTCTGCCGGTTTGCACGTAGCTTTCCTTTATATTATATATGCGTGCAAAGTGAAGGAAACATCCCTGGGTTAACATTTTTAAAAGCGATTCTTGATTATTTTATTAGTTAAACTTGTGATCTCGATATAAACACCAGTCCCAAAAATGTACATTTATTTGTCAGTCTAAAATAATCAACGTATGCTGTGGACATGATTCATCTTCATTGGGAACGTTTCATGTAATGTCCATAATTTGCTGTGGACGAGCCCTTTTCAATGTTCGGCGTAAGTTTATTGTGTATTGTAGCTGTAAGATATTAACGTAGCACGTGGAAAATGTGAATTTGGAGTGAATTTATATGAACAGAATTGAAACAGGACTATTACGATCATAGCAGCAGTTTTACTGTTTGGTTTTGTGATGAAAACTGGTGTCGGATGCAGTATTTGGTGTTGATGGTTGAACATAGAATGCTTGAATTTTATAAAATTAGTTTTACGATGGGCCTCAATGTGATTGTAAGAGGTTATAATCTTTCTAATTTATCTTTTAATCTGAACATGCGTATTATACCAACTTTTTGATGAAATCATAAAATATATATCAGCGCTTGTAAAATGCCTTTCTTTTTTTCAATGCTATGGTTTTGTGGAAAAATTATTGTTCTTCGTAATTTTTGTTAGTCAAATACCAATAGCTGAATTAACGAAATTTTAACTTTTGTTGATGGTATGCTTTTGAACTTTTTGATTTAAATTATTTGGAGTACTGAAAACTTTATTTTTAATATTATAATTTCTTTCCGAAAGGCTATATGGAATGCGACTATGTAAAATATACCTCGGCTTTGAATCTTCATAATTATCGTAATATATACTATCATTTTTTAATTATACAGAATATAAATTTTAAGTTGAGTTACTAAGCAAATATTTTCCGAAAATAGAAACGTAAATTACTGTTTTCAAATCAGGATCAATATTGAAATTTTCAATCGAAAGTAATAGAATGTGACTAATTTTATTTAGAATCTGCTTAAATCTATTAATCATGCTATAAAATATGTTTTATTCAATTTAAAATCCATCGGGTGTATTAAAAATGCCGACCCGAAAAAAGTAAAATCTTGTTTTGTAAATTTTTGCAAATAATCAATTGGCCAAATAGTTAATAAGAGCACTAAGATTATTAATAAACATGAATTATTTAAATCAATGTTTCAATCTTCATATAAATCTCCATTTTATATGCATTTGTCAGTATAAACTAAGGGTTATATGAAGCAGATAAAGCCATTTATCAAGTAGAAGCTTTTGTCTTTATTGGGATCTCTTTAAGTACTGTCCAGGATTTTGACGCAGACAGGGCTCATAACTGATCAAGTCTTCCTCAGAGTCTGTTACTCCACTCGCTGTCTAAATGAGATAGGGTCACAACGTACCATGTGTGCCTCATTCACTGTTGTCAACTAAACATGTTGATAGAGCATGTGTTGAAGCCTATTGATCGACGCATGAAGTGAATCTAAAGCATAATTAGACAGAGGACGTAGAAAACATTGAGATGGCGTCACAAAATAGCAGCATTGCATTATAATCCTTGGCTGCTAAACCGGGTTATAGGGTAGGTGTTAATGTATACAGATCTACTGTTTCAATTTGGATAAAGGACGTCGCGCGCATATAGCTGAGATCGCATAGTTGAACGTGCGCATTATTTACTCTTGTCGACAAAAAGTGTCTCTGTTGTGGGTGTTATAGCATACATATCTACCGTATCATGTAGAATTCCGGTATCATTGAACAAAGGACTTCTTTTGCATAGAGATAGCGTCTTAAAATACTAAGTTTGTATCGTACTCTGTTGTCCACTAAACAAGGCTATGGAGCAGGTATAGAACCCTACAGATCTATAGTATCAAATGGGCTTCAAGCATAATTTTACGAAGGGTATCGTGCACATAAAAATCCGGTTACGAATTACGCAGTGTGCATCATTTACTGTTCTCGACTAAACAAGCTTATGGAGCAGGTTTAAGGTCCTACAAAACTACTATATCAAGTCAACTTCAATTCCATGTGCTGATTTAAATCTATTTGCCGTTAAACATGACTATGGAGCAGGTGCAGAATCCTGCAGATTTACAGTGTAAAGTAGACATCAAGCAACATTAGACAGAGGACGCCCTTCACATAATAATGGGGTCGCACAATTCGAAAAATGTATCGTTCTCTCTTGTCGGCTTTACTTTCCAATAGATCTGGTATTGAAGCCAATAAATTTACTGTATCCAGTGTACTTCAAGCATCATTGGACAGAGGAATTTGTGCACATATGGATGGTTTCGCACAGTACAAAGTGTGCATTATTTGCTCTTCTCGACTAAACATATTTATCGAATAGATTTTGAAGCCTTCTGATCTGCAATATCAATCTGAATCCAAGCATAGTTAGACAGGAGACGACAAGCACATAAAACATGTTATCACACATTTGCAAGTGTGCATCAATTATTATTTGTCGACCAAACATGGCTATGAAGTAATTGTTGCAGCCTGCAGATCTACAATATGAATTGGATTTCAAGCATCAATGGTCAGAGGACTTTGTGCACATATAGATGGTTTCATAAAATACAAAGTGTGCATCATTCACTATTCTCGACTAAATATGGTTATCGAGCAGATTTTGAAGTCTACCGGCAACAGTAACAACTGGACCTCATCAACCATTAGACATACGACTTTATGCATATGGAGATAACGTCACACAATGCCATGTTTACATTATCGTTCTTGTCGGCTAAATATGGCAATTTAGTGATCGTTGAAGCCAACACATCTATTGTATCAGGTGGATTTCATGCATCATTGACTGGAGAACGTTGTGCATATAGAGCTCGGTCTCACATTACGAAATGTCCATGATCCACACTTGTCGGCTAAAGATATGTGTTTAGCAAGTGTTGAAGCCTACAGATGTTCAGTGTCAAGTGGTCCTAAATTATCATTGGCCAGTGACGTTGTACACGTAGAGATTGGGCCAAAGTATGACGGGAGGAACTAGAATGCTTAATTTGCATCAACTACCTTTATTAGTTATTAATATTAAGTTTAAATGTTATAAAATTGAAAAAGGTACGCGGTCAATGATAAAGCCAATACTAACTCAAAGAAAAATTATTACTAACCGAAAATATGTAATCCATTTCCATCAGGTTTTGTTGCTCTAGTTTAATTTTTTTTTCAAAATTCCAAATAACAGACTAAATTATAATTTAGGCAATTCAATTCTAAATAAATAATTTGCTGTATTGCTTTTTCTAATTAAATAATTATCAAGCATGAAAAATTGCGTGTAGTTTGCTACTTGGGCGTCACAGTGGATAAGTGTGAAGCTCCGAACCAAATATGCTAATTTTGCGGCAATACTAGGATGTGCTCTAAGAGTTCCAAGTAAAAAAACCGGTCTAACTGATGAATTGCATTTGCTTTTATAAGCGCTGGTTTGCTAATACTGACATCATATATGTAATAAAATCTTGTAATAAAACTTAAATTTAAAATCACTTCCAGAAGTGGCATGGCTTATGGAATACAGCGAGACATTAAACTTTGGCCAGTTGGAGCTTTAGGTAAAAAATGTCGCTAAATAGGCTTCATCTTAAGGAAAGTATTACTACAATGCACAACTTGATATATAGTTTATAATGTATGAAATGAGCGTCTTTGGCGTCGCAGTGGATAAATGCAGGCTTTCAAGACAAATCTGTCTCAGTTTGAACGCGGGTCGTGGTTCTATTGGAAAGTACATGATGAGTACACGATAAGGATGAAATCAGTCTACCTGAATAATTGCATTATGTAGCGTAAGCAATATTTAGCTTGTGCCAACCATATATTATAAAATAATGCTATTAAACTTTAAATTATTATCGTATCCACAAGTGTCGTGGTGTCAGTTTATAACGAAATATCTATGGTGGTCAGTTAGGACTTAGGTCGAAGGAGATGCCAAATATGCTCCTCTTTAAAGTGAGGCTGACCTAAAAAGCGCTAACTGATAGAAAACAGATAATTAACTGTACTGCACAGCCTCAATGGTGCAGTGAATGTGTGCAGGAAAATAAAGTAAATATTCCTGAGTTCGAGTCTCACTCACAGTAATGTCGACAAGTACCTAATGCGCGCCCAATAACGAAGTAAGCAGTCTACGTGATGAATTGCATTCGCTACTGAACGCGATGTTTATTTTATACTGTCAGCATATGCGCACAATGGCAGGAATAAAACACTCAACAGTGGTATTTTATTTTTTCACGTCTCAGTAAATTCGTTGGAGCTCATTATCCTTGAACACTCAATCAAAGGAGTAAAACATTAAGTTAGATGTAGTCATAAAATTAAAATTATTATTACCGTTATCAAGATCCGAAAATGCAAAAGTATAAGAGTGCTTAATTATGCAATCTAAAAACCTCGTCTTGTTACTACGTTGTACACGGTCTGTGATTTAGACCGTAAAAATTTCAAGCCCGTTATTTGATTACGTTTAAGTTGGGGGTGTTGGAAGTTTTCAGCAAATATCTGCCGACTTTTCAAGTAACGAACGCGCTTCTATGCGCACCATTGGTTTGGCTAGTGATAAATTCTAACAGTGTACTGCGTCTTTAAACTTGTCAACCCACTTGACTGGCAGCTCAACCTCTAACGAGCCTACCATAATTTAAAAACCTGAGTATCTGTATTACCAAAACTATGCTGGTGGATAACTTATATCTGGCTAAATATGCTGGTTACTTTTGTTATTCACATTGGTCTATGGAGAGGTGTTAATCCCATCGTTCCACTTCCGATACACCCATTGAGAAATCATATTACATTACAATATAAACACAGGAGTCTTGATTAGAGGAATTTAGAATTACAATCATAAAAATATTTCCCGTTAAATAGACTTTATTCTGCAATTCTTATTCAGATTGGCTAACACAAAGTTACCCAAAAGCTTAATTCTTATTGGCTATTCTAACTCTGCTCTATAACAATTCATATGCTAATTCGTATTAGCATCAAATTCATGCCCTAATTTCGCTTAGTATTTTATTTATGAAGTTAATGATTAATTTTTAAAAGCTACACCTAATCTATCTTCTATCACTGATTAAATATGACAGATAACATGGTCGACCTTCTCTGTTAGAACTATAATTACTTTTGTATTTTATTTATTAATTGATTCTTTAATTAATAAATAAATATGGAAAAATATACCTTGTAGCAGTGATTAAACCGGACAATGTTGTTTAGCAGCACTACTACATTTTGTAATGTGGGACGGAGGAAATTTTTTAAGTTGTTATCGGTGCTGTTCTACACGAAATATATTTGGTTTGTTTACAAAATTGAAATTCGATTTGAAGGAATCTAACACTTTAGAAATCATTATATTTATAAGTAAAATGTCTTTCCAAAATACAGAAGTTTCTTAGTGTTTTTTAAATGTTACCGATAAAAATTTCTGTTTGCGGCTCGTATAAAACATTAATCTCATTTGATTTAACCAGTAGCATAACATAGCAAATCTTTCATCAATCGCCCGAACTGTCGCGTTCTGACCTTTTACGGACATCATCAATGCACAATGGCAGACTTTATAACCTGGCCAAAGCCCCAATATGCATGTGAGGTATTGAAAATCCAACCTAATTTTACTTTGTGTTGACCCAACAACGCAAAAAATAATGGAAGTACCCAAGAGCCGTACAATAACGGAATCAGAATTCAGAATGAACGCGGTTATTAATAACAACGCTTTCTATCCATTCTCAGACTTTTAACTCTATACCATAGGAACCTTATTAAATTTTGTTCATTTATGCTATTAAAAATTTCGTATGATTCAAATTAACTTATATTTCGTCTTTATTAATATTCTTGTATAATTCCTTCTACTGATCTTCATTATTAAAACTATTTTATTGGGTTTGTCTGAGTGTAGACTGTTTTTCATTTGTTAACATTGAAAAAGGATTTGAATTAAGTTATATATAAATTCTATTATCTTTCTCCATGCTTTATAGTATCCAACAATAAAAGCTTTACCAAACATAAATAATTAGACTATAAATTAATATTGCAAAGTGCTTATTTATGTAAGCTGATAATCGCAACAGACTGGAAATGACTTATGCAAACTAAAGAATTTCACTCGATTTGTCTCTGGCATGTACAATCAACCACCGAATCTCCTCTTACATATACTCGAATATATTATATCAAATATTTTAATGTATATATCTATATATATATATATATATATATATATATATATATATATACTTTTAGATACGAGCAATAGAATTCATAGTACCATTTACATGTAAAAAAATAAAATGATACTTTGTTATATGCAATAATTGTTACTATCTCATATTCTTCTCAATTATTTAATAATGGAAATATCTTTATATACATATGGAAAGACAAGACAAAATAGAAATGTGAACTAAGTGAACAACCATTCAATTGTGTGCATTACCTCCAGTTTCAGCTCAATGCCCGGACATGTTTTTTCTGCTTGCACAAATCCTGCTGCATTTTTTTCATCTATAGAACTTCTTATATGACTAACCCATTTCTGTTATTTCATTTAGTAATTATCATAAATGCTATGTCTGAATAACATACTTGCGAGATTTTGATGATATGTTGTGTAATTGCAGACGTGTATAAAATATTTGATTTAAAATGAGCCTTTAAGTTGCAATGTTCTTGCATTTGAGTTACTACACGTATGGTCGATGGGCATGCGTAAATGTACCGAAAAAATGTACCTTTATAATGGAAAATAATACAAGAAGGCGAAATCAGCTTAGAGTCTTATTATTTCCTGATAAAGGCAAATGTGTTACCTTCGATAAAATTTGCAATTTAGCTACTTTAAATGTGCGTGTTAATGCCACTTCAAATTTATTCTGAGCTGTACGGGAAGCAGAATCCCCCTCAAATGGGATGTTTAGGTACATTGCTTGGATTTCTGGTTCAAATTACATAGGTTACTTTTATTTCCCATTGTAATAATTGAGTCAATCAATTGCCTAGGATAGCCATTTGACATTAGTTAGTTTTTTGTATTAGTATATACGTCATTTTTTGAATCTGAAACAACAAACCTGTCAATTCTTGAAAAGAAGCAGCGAACTGTTGATAATTTATATTGAGAAGTCACGAAACTGCTGTAATGCAAATACTTTGCAGACCAGGTTGGTTTATGCTAAATTGATCTATTTAATTTATCATTAGTATATTTTGAGTAATACAACTAAAAATGGCAGATAATCATCTTTCTCCTGTCATTAGTGCAAAGCCTATTTCTAAGATGTTTTTTAACTGTTATGCACTGAACTTAGTTTAATATATAATCCTTATTACCTATTGAATTTTAACTATAGCAATACGTTTTCGTGCTTGCACAAAGAAGCAGAATAAGCATTATTTTTACATATTTAATGGAGTATCTCTTACATAAAGTGTTCTATTCTATTGAAAAACTATAAATTTAATCAGTATACAAGCTATCTTTATTAAAAAACATTTGCTAATCACTGATTTTACTCATTCATACATAGCCCTGCTTCCGATTTTTTTAAACTTTTAATTTTTCGACACAGACGACTTTCGCTGAAAAATGTATTATTTTTATTAACTAATAATGAATGTATGTACTAGTTGAGTGACTTATTGCTTCATATTTTATTTACATGATTATTTGAATTTAAATTTCTACAATACCTAATTATTACAAGAATGAATAATTTATTCACGTTCTATCTGGTGTAAAATTATTCCAGATGTATAAATTTTCATATGTATTTCATATTTCTTTGGTCATATATGGTTTGAATTCAAATTAGTAATTCTATTTCTAATTCTTATTCTAATATATATATATATATATATATATATGATTATATATGTGTATATTTTAAATACTTGTGTTTGTGCTCTGTATATTCTTTGATGAAATTTGGAATGCCAAAAAAATTCAATGTCAAAAAAAAATTATTATTAATATCTATTTTTTTAAATGTACTGGCTAAAAAACAATAATAATATGACGATAGGAATGTGTCTTATAAATTACAGAATTATATTCAAAATCTCTTTTCCTAATTTATATTCGTGTTACAAATTAGGTGATCATTTTTTATTGAATATCATAATTTTACATATTTTTCCGAAGAAATTAAGTAAATTTTATACATTTTCATTTTTTAACTTATTGTTTAGACTTCAGCGCCGGAACTTTACTTACTGGATAAACGGCTTACTCAACTTCAAGTAAATTCTGTTCTTCACCGTTCTACTCCGTCTCCCGCCCAACCATTTGGTGAGTATTTTGAAGATTTTTTTTAACTTTTCACAAAAATCCAAAAAAACTTGCTACTACTTGAAAATCAAACCATAAAATGACCGGTAGAAAGTCTTCAGAATAATGTTACTTCTCTGTTTGGCACAAATTAGTTTTTCTTCAAAACGGTGAAGACTGCACCTTTTCAGAATCGGTAAATATGTTATATAAAAAGCATTTTTGTAAGATCCTACTGTAAATTGCCTAATTTTGAATTAACTCAAATATTGTTTTAACACACGTACATATAGAAATTTGCACATTCCAATTGTTTCACAGTGCATAATTAAAAAAAAATATATATATATACCTTGTTGTGTTGTCCGGGCTAATTTTATAATAATCATGTAGGAATAAAAGTGAGAGTGGACGGATTTGCTGGAGTAACCGTTGTTGCGATTTATTTGTAATTGTCAATTTTAATGAAATTTAGCCTATCTTGAAATCCACTGTTTTGGTACCATGTTCTCACACGACATATTATTTCTGGTACTATTTATCGACTAGGCAACCAAAATGTTAGTACCTTTTACAGGCTCGGTAAATATATGGTATATAGTGAGTTGGCTTTGAAGTCGCATTGTGGAAGACATTTTATAAAGTTAACTCCATTAGAGCTGGTATACACATTTGTATGGGAGATTGTACCGTCCAACTGCCCTACATTACTCACTCAATTGTATAGTGGTTATAGGGCGTACTACCGGCTCCTACTGAATAGTCGCCAGTAAGCACGAAACGAATGTGCACATGAAATTATACCTATCATTCACTCTGAATTTTGTTTATTCGTCTGGTCCTATTTTGACTTATTTGTCACTAGGCGCGCAAAACCTAATAAACAAAATGCATAAGTTATGCGCAAAAAACAATATATAAAAGGTATGAGTTAATGGTATCACATATTTCGTTCACACTGAATTTGGCATATGCGAATTAGCCAGCATGGACTAACATGTCACTAAGCCTACTTTGTCTAACACACAACTACTAATAATGGAAATATTAGCATTGAATTGTTCCAGCGAAATAAATGTATTACGCATTTTAAACGAAAATGGATAAATTCTATTCATGCTATTAATTAATAATGATTCTTCACATACTTCAAATATTTCCTGTCTTTTAGTATTGTTTATAGTTTGTTTCGTTTGTCTGACATTAAATTAGTTCGTATTCCTCTTTGAAAATCGTTATTCTCATGTAAATAAGCGAATATTGGTTGCGCGGGCAGTGATAACAATTACTATAATCGAGGTTACGATCTTGATATAAACTCATGGCCCATTAAGTGCATACATTTGTCAGTATAAAATAAGAATTGTATAGTGTAGACCGGCTTTGCCCTGCCGCAGTGTTGCTCGGTGGTTAGAGCACCAGATTCTGAAGCAGACGTGCCAATGTTCGAACACTGTCCGCGGAAAATTCTGGCCTGTATGTGATGAGTTCTCAATAAGAACGAAGCTGGTTTACTGGATTAATTGCCCTTTCTACAATATACAATTCCTATTTTATACTGAAAAATGGATGTACTTAATCGGTCAGGTGTTTATATCAAGTTCGCAACCTCGATTATAGTAATTGTTATCACCACCCGCGCAACCAATGTTCGTTTAATTTTAGTGCTTGTCGATTTTATTCAAATTTCTTCATGTTGTACTTCTTTCATTCCCGGATTTACCAACGCGGAAATATAATTTACATTACTTAAAGGTAGCCTCTTCAGTACTTGTATTTTCATTTTTACATATATTAATGACTAATGACTGAAGAAACATATTGTTTACTTCCGTTGAATCTATTCAATCTAGTTTTATCGCCAAAGCAAGTCGGCTCGCCACCAAGGAGTCCAAAAAACAACGTTTTTCGGCAGTCAACATTCATTAGTCATATATGTTACTGAGGAAAGTAGAGATCTCAAGATTAATGTAGATAAGAAATTCAAAAATAGGTTTTAAATAATTTCACGAGCGTAGAAATAAAAAGACTTGAAGAGTAGAAAGGTGGCGCAAAGTAATGGGTACATGCAAAACTTGTTTATCTGAGCACAAATAATTTTTTTGAATACAAAGCATTTTGTCCTCGATCTATTATTTGCACAGTTACATAAATCTGATTACCTGTTAGTCGCTTTAATAGACAGTGCGTAACTGTTCACCCTATTCACAACGGAGAGAATATTAATCAATAGTTTGTGTCCTTTTAGATTGTCATAATAAGCACTTGCTTCAGCAGTGATGATTCAAAGGAACAAAGAAAAATCTAGAAAATAACGACTAAATAGGTAATCAACCACTTCACACCAGATTGACAACAGAATTATTCAGCAGATTTCACGAATTAAATCAATAGCAGAGAAGAGTCGCATTTCATCTTAAATTTTGTTAGGGAGAGTGCCAAATCAACTTTTCTTCAATTTTGGGTTCCAGTCCACTCATATCCCAACATCTGTTAGTGAAAGAAGCGACTCCTTTTTTCGTTGCATGATATTATAAGTTTCTTTTTCTTGACTGATAATATATGTCAATTGCTAAAATTCTTATTATCCTCCTTTTTCTGCAAATTTTTTCCTTTAATTGGTTTCAATACCCAGTTTTAAAAATCCCGTGCTCTTTTTTTCTTCTCCAACATTGATGTCATTTATTTGACTCACGAAATATTCGGTTTGCGTCTGGAACAATGCTAAGTTCCATTTAAATCAGGCCAAGCTTTTAGGTTCCTCAACGTAATGGATTCTGGTACTTTTTATCAGTTTAATGAAGTGAAACACTAGGAGGATTTCGCCCTTAATTATGGATTATCACACAGTCGAGCAGCAATTTCTTCTATTCTCACAACTTTAAGCTTCATATTCTCGAATAAATAGTCGGATAGGTTATAAGTCTCGACGTAGAACCTTTTCAATGACACGTTTTTTTGTCATTCTACAAGTGAGTGTACTCATACAGATTATATTTAATAAAAGGCAATCTGCATCTGAAGGAAAGTTTAATATTTCATCCGATGCCGGAAACAAGTCGTGTATCATTAACAGAGAGTTAATTTATATAATAAAACGTTTTAAATTACTACTTTTTAAATGACGCACAATTCGTATATTTGTATTTTCAGTTCTATTTCTGTCACATAGTAAGCCCTGAAACAGCGACTCTGTAAACAAGATGCTCGCATAGCAATTGTTCTGAATCAATATGTCGTTAAAGTTTTCCAACAGAGCTACGTTCGTGGCCTGGCAAACCGGATATGTAAACGATCTTTCAAATCAATGTCACAGCCTGTACAATTCTATTCCATTTTAAGATTCGGTGGTGGCGGTAAATAAATGAGTGGCCGAATATAACTAGTCGACTTGTAAAGTTCACTCTTGACTTAGGCTCTATGAGGCTAAGCCGGCAATGAATTAAATCAACCTGGGCGTATATATAAACTTATAAATTTGTGCGGGCACTAGTAGCTACAATCGTTAATTCGTGCATATGAGTACAATTCCAAAGTGGTTTACTTAATTTGCTAAGGGTTGTCGTGGCAGGGCTAATACGTTTTGTATCTTTAACAGAAGCCTATTAGTGTGGTGTCACGAGATATGCTAATAACGAACATTCGTTGACAAATAATAGCAAGGCGTCCTTTATTATGATTTTTGTTTCCAGGTAAATATTGTCTATAAGAATCATTCAAGAGGCATTGCGCTTCAGACTATATTAAATAGACACTTCAGTTGAACTATTACTAGCTCTCTGGATCTAGTCTTCACTTCTTACCAACAGAAAAGTATCGCCAACGTATTCGATTCTAGCAAGCTGGCTATCACCACCAATCTTAATTACAGAAATTGTTGCAGATATTTCAACAATGACGGGACCTACAGACTAATAAGGTAAGATGGGCGCTACGGAAAAACCGTGTTAAAACCAGCACCAATCACAAAGGATTCAGAAAGCCATTTTCTAATGCTGATGCAGTTCGATGAATTGTTATAAAAGACTACAAATAATAAACAAATTTGACTTGAATTCCATGTTTAAGCATAGCTTACTCTTGTATATATTTGTGACAATGAATCGAATGCGACTGATCAGTCAAGAAAACCAACAATTGCAGGTCGTTGCTTCCAATGGCATTAACTCAAGAATTAGACGAACAACGTGAATTTACCTTACGCTTGTAATTCTTGGTCAAAACCCCGGTCGGTTTGACCCTGGTAGCTTTGGTCGCTTTCTTAATAACCTTCCGAGGATAATAGCAGTATCCACATTTGACATAGCACAGGGAATAAAGATTTCACGGTATTTCGCATGAGTTCTAGTGTCACCATTTATGTGGATAGGCATCAAGACGAATTAATCTCCTAATTTGGGACGGATTTCTTTCTCGAAATTGTGGCAACAGGGCGATTTGTATACCTCTTAAAATTTTTTAGGTCGGATTTGAAAAATTTCAAAGTGAGGCTAACAATTCAGGGGCTTTTGCAGTCCTTCATGAAACAGCAGGTCTCTGCCACTTCATACAAATTAGAATTGTCAATATCCAGCTTTTAAAAAGAGAGAAAAAAAACATCGCCAAACTCACTGTTCATAATGTGTGGCGCAGGTAAATTATTTTGAATGTGCTTGAAGAGTTTTGCTTCAGAAACTGGACTTTACAATAAATGTCTACTTTTAATAAATCGGTAGTGAACTTATAATTTTAATTGGTTGTTACATTTCTACGCTATTTCTAATTCATTATCAACATTATGCCAGTGTTGATCATTCTTCGCTTCATGCCTAACAGCTAGAGAAGATTAAGGGTCAAGTTTTGATCTTCACAAATTATTAAACGTGTTGAATGGGAGAAGTGTTCGTGAGATTACAAAAGATTTCTCATGTTTCATCTTTGGAAAAGACGTCGGGGGTTTTAGAACGTCAGAAGAACGCAAAGAAGCTTCATAAATACTGGAAGAAAAGAAGGTTAACTACTTGATGTGTTATCAATAAGGCCTATTCCTATCAAATTGAAGAATTTCATTTTATATTTTATGTTATGTTGAATTATACCGGCCACAAATATATTCTAAGCATACAAAATAGACATTGCAATTGCGTAGTGGCGGAATTTGGAATTGGTCCAATGATTGAGACTATTTACTGCCGACCAATAAACGGTTCATGACGGTAATCACATTGTCTGCTATTATGAGTCTTGCTGCAGTTCGTTTTCTTGTAAGGCTTTTTAGTTTGTCATGTTATTGGTGATTTTGCTTTTAGTAAGTTTCTTAGAAGCGGTCTAACTTACTGCCGTGCAAGTTTTCAATGAGATTCTGCGCAATGACAGACGTCATTTAACCATTCATTTCTGACCACAGGGTTATTAGCGTTCAGTTTAATGAGTTTGAATATACTCAGTCACAACCTATGCATTAATATATATGGTTAAACTCTACTTCAAATCGAAATTTACACCTATTCTATTTAGTCATTTGTACTTGTTGTGCCTCCATGTTTGGCCTAGTTTACGTTTTTTGGTCAAAGCCCATTCAATTTACTTATTTATTGCACATGAAACAGCGCATCCATAGAAATAACCAGTTACATTGAATATACATTGTGTTTGCTCTATTCTCCTCTATTCCTGTTGATTTCGCTTTACAGCAATACTAACAATGATGCTCAAGATAGCCATTCCACTATTGGATTTATTATTATTATTATTATTATTATTATTATTATTATTATTATTATTATTATTATTATTATTATTATTATTATTATTATTATTATTATTATCTATTATTATTATTACTATTATTAATATTATTACTATTATTATTATTATTATTATTATTATTATTATTATTCCATTCTGGACTTAGTAATTCATCAGTTTTGTAAGATAGCTGCCAGGCATTTCGTATTGGCATCTAGATTGAAAAAAAACTGTTTTAATATCGGAACGTGGATAACAGTGAAGATGAGTGGTAAACTGCTCATTTAACAGTATTATAGACCTCACTTATAATTGAAACGTCGAACGAAGTTTGAAATTATACTTTCCATGCTTTGACTTATAACTGATGTTTCTGTGAGTTTTATGAAGATTTAAAAAAAATCTATTGACTGTTTGTAAAATGGAAGAAATGGTTAAACATCAACGTGCGCACTGGTACCATTTATTAAAATACTACTTCATCCGATTACCTTAGACGAGTCAATATGGCTGACGAACAAACCAGTTGTAACCAAAAACAATAAATTCTTTTCTATATTTCTAAGAAAGTAAATAAATAATAATTTTATCATGAGGACAATAACTTGTCATTGTAGATATGTTTCATTTTCGTGTTTAGACACTATAAATTGATGATATATATATATATATATATATATATATATATATATATATATATATATATATATTAATCCTGCCATAAGATTTTTTCAATAACTAAAACGTGATCATCAGTCGTAATGTAAATAAGCTAGTTATGTGCATAGTTGCTGATTAATATTGTGATGTGCATAGTAGCATATCATTGATATCGATTAAAAAAATCTACTACTTTTAATTTATAAGACGCGATTCTTTAGCGTGACATATTTATGAACTTATAAAATGTATCGTGTTGCATTCTTTGCCTTTATCCGCTCCTTTAAATGTAACATAATTATTCTGGGTTTATATAAACCATGAATGATCAAACAGATCGTCCCAAAATCCATTTTCAAAATGCAATTATCAAGCCAATTTTGATTTCACAAGCAGTTAACCTCGCTCATTATTTAGTCAAAATAAATCACATTTGTATTTGTATCCATCCAAAAAAATAAAATGTTTCTAGTCATTTTTTCATTGCTTTCTTAATTTAAACAAAAACATTGCTTTAGGAACCTTTCTTGTTCACTTACAAAAAATGTAGTTTGTAGCAAACAAATTTCGAATACTATTGTCAAATAATACGCGAATTTGTTTTAAGCAGTACTTTAGGAGCTTCGAGTATGCCACAATAGACAAAATATTCTATATTGTAGCTCATAGCAACGTATTTAACATATCATTTTGGTCCCTCGGTATTTTGCAGAAACTTAAAGTGCACTCAGCTGTAGGTTTATAATTTTTCAACTTTGCTTTTATACAAATATTTAAAAAAGAATTAATGAAACAACAAAGTAACGTTAGGGTCATCAAAGTTTTGAAAAAGTACTCTTCTATGCAGACATTGCACTATCATTTGTACACGGGCATTTATGCACAAACATAAGTTAACTATTTGTTACAGTATTGATCGATCTTTCAATTGTTAACAAAATATTTGTCTGCGAAGTATTACTTTTATAAGTGCAACTGTTGAACTTATGTGACTAACATTTATTTCAATTCCATAAACTTGAATGGAGTAATTTTATTAAAACTCGCGTCATGTATGATTGCATGTTTGACCAATATTTCCAAGTTTAGAGAAAGTTGCAAAATCGTTACGTATACGACTGCATATGAACTGTAAATTCTTCACTCTCGATAAATCAAATTTATTTTTTAATATTGGGTGTCTAACTTCAGCCATTTTAAAATCGTATTATGCATGCATTATCGTTATGTGTCCTAAGGTCTGTTTGCCGTTTGACTGTGATGCCGCAATGAAAGTTCGCAACGCGTCATGTAGTTTAACATCCGGTAGTTTTGTGACATTTCAAGACTGTTTAAATAGAGATTAATCTTTGTTTCAAACCCGCAAACGTTTCTCAATTTAATTAAAACATTTTGTTGCTTTTGAATATTTTAATTTAAAATATTTTTGTTTGCACTATCACATCATGATATTTAAAACTGTTTGGACGTATCATAATCTAAATTAGCGCATGTTTTCTTTGGAACAACAAGTTCTAAATTTTGTAATTTGTATTGGGCATTAAATATGACTTCGTTTTTCCCAGTCACCTGAACGATTACAGTCAAATTTTACGAAATTGGAGTTTAAATATTACGACGTTCTATATGCCAATGGGTACAAACTTATTAAATAATGATTAACTTAGGTGCGGCACTATGTGCTTTAAAGTTCAAAACGTAGTCTTAATTAATAATTACGATTTTGGCCAATGTTTTTTCATAATTAAATTTGATGGTTGGAAATATGTTACACAAAAACCTGGAGCTGTTATT
This sequence comes from Eudiplozoon nipponicum, assembly GCA_029291075.1. Lineage (NCBI taxonomy): Eukaryota > Metazoa > Platyhelminthes > Monogenea > Mazocraeidea > Diplozoidae > Eudiplozoon > Eudiplozoon nipponicum. The sequence continues at coordinate 19,326 of JAQBSW010007589.1, read as the reverse complement.
TGAATGTACTCGTAAGCCAAATATATCAAATCGTTTGAATCGGTTCATTTTATATTGAAACTAATTTAGATGTTTCCATAATTTTGACCAAAGATTTAAATTTTCAAAAACTTCACTTTTCGTTTACCTTAGAATAAAAATTAAAATGTTTGTCGTCTATTAAAATATCGGCATCAGGTAGGCGGGAATTGTGATTTATAAATTCAAAAAGGTCTATCAAGCATTATAGAATTTAGAGTTAAATGATCATTGGTTGCGCAAATAGTGATACAATTATTTAAATCAAAGTTGCGATCTTGATTTAAACATCATTCCCATTATAAATATTTACATTTTTCAGTAAAAACTAAGCATTGTGCAATGTAGAAAAGGCAATTTATCCAGTAGACTGGTTTTGTCCTTCTTGGGAACACATCACGTACCGTCCAAATTCGAGCCATTTCCGCCGCACATTTTTGGACAGTATTTGATGAGTTGTCATTGAGAACAAAACTGGTCTACTGGATGAATAGCCTTTTCTGCATTGAACAATTCTTAGTTTATACCGACAAATGTATACATCTAGAACGGGAATGCTGCTTATATGAAGATCGCAACCTTGATGTAATTAATAGTAGAATCTGCATAAATGAAGATGGTGAGATGCATTAATCCAGTCTTGTACAGCTTCTAATGCTTGTAGACGAAGGCTTTTTTCTTTACAACCATTATGGTCTCGAACGCTACACTACTGGATAAAAGTTATCCTCCATGGATCAGGGTATGAGAGTATATATGAGCCCGATGAAGAAAAACGAACTAAGGACACGGTCGAGACTAGTGGCGTTCTCAACTTCAATTGTGGGGAAACTTGCTGGTAAATTGATTTCATTATCAAAAGTATAGATAGCTTACAATCTGTTGCCAACAAAACTGAGATATATACCTCTCACTATCATATCTTTTAAAATGCTCTATGCTGAAATTTGAAAAATATGTGATCATGTTGATCTTCTGAATTTTAATTGTGCACCGTTGAAAGAAATTTCATGTTAACTGTATTTGCCAAACGTCTTATATAAAAACTATTACATGAAATATATCGCATTTTGCTGTTATATTAATAACTTTGACATGATTTAGTTTAACACCTTGCGATGACAATACGGCAAGGTGTATAATGTGTTGCTGCAACGAATTATAAAACTGACAACGTATCCGTGCTTTGGTAATAAATCACGTCTTAAGAGTTTACCAGACAGAATTCTGTGATATGTCTGTCTTTTATTTATTGTACACTTTCGGATGTAAAATATTTGATAGAGCATGTGTGATTCGAATCTAAATTAAATTACATAAACATACGTAGGATGTTTTATTAAAATTCTGTTAAATTAAAATTTTCATTAGTTATCGATCAACCTTTGCCATACGAACCCGAGAAGGCGTACTTGACTCCGCTGCTTCCACGCTCGAGGCGAGGATCAGCTGTTCAGCATAACGTCAATGCTAGCAAGTAAGTAGGAATTGATACTGTAAGCAGTTTTACATTGATATTTTTCCTTTGTTGTACTGGACTAAACACACACATATGGTTGTAGAACTATAAAGTTGACTGCTTACAACATATGGGTGTCCATTCTTTAAATCAACAAGAACTCAACATTTTCTCTATTTAGTCAGTTGAAATAATTTATTGGTTAGATTAATAAAATTTTCAGTTGCCTTCTCTACATCATACAATTCTTAGCTTATGTTGACAAAATGTAAGTACTTAATGGGTCAGGTGTTTACATCAAGATCGCAACCTTGATTATAGTAATTATTATCACCGCCCGCGCAAACAATGTTCGTTTAAATGTTCAGTTATTTGTAGTTAAAATTCGATTTTTTGTATCCACTGATTTCTATAGAATCTGGTGCACTATGTACACAGTTGTTTTAGTATCATGAACTACGCTGTACGACACTAAATTCAATTTAAAAAGCGAATTTGGAATTAGATCAAAATGCACACCTTGCAAATAATGTGTTATTCTTACCCTTAGTTTTGTCAATGTAATAAGAATAAAATGAACTGACAAACGGTTATTGAGTTTAAGCAAACATTGGTTGTGTGGGCGGTGATAACATTTACAATAACCTAGGCTGCGAACTTGAAATTTAAAAAAAGACTAACCGAGTAACATTAGTTATTGTATGGCTGAAACTTGTGTGTAGTGTGCGGCAAGGTGGCTCAGTGGTTAGAGAATCAGATTCTGAAGCTGACGTGCCCAAACTCGAACCCTATCCGCCAGTACGTGATGAGATCCTAATAAGGACGAAATCGGTCTACTGGATGAATTTCCTTTTCTACAGTATACAATTCGTAGTTTATACTGATAAATGTATGTACTTAATGGGACAGGTGTTTATATCAAGTTCGCAACCTATATTATTGTAAAGGCTATTAAATTTGTCTGAGAGCTATTCTTGATCTGATGTTTATCTGAATTCTATCGACTACGTCTGCAAAATTTCACATATTTATCTGATAATATACCTCAACGTGCTCACCTTAGAAGAGGGATTGATCGGTTTTACTAATGCAGTTATTTTTAAGTTAGACAACACATTAATTTGTGAAAAGGATTCAATTACATCAGTTCAGTTCTTCTAAGGAACGCAACCGAAGGTTATTTAATAAACTTTGGAGTTCAGTCAAGTTGGCAATATGCAATCAATTAAAAAGATACCTTGTGGGGAACAGTCGGCTGAATATCATATGAATAAACACTATCCAGTTAAACATGAGAACGGCGTCATACAAATAGCGGCTTCTGTTGAATTGCAAAATATGAGCAAATCTATGTTCGAGTAGTTATAATAACTTTAATACCAAGATTCTGCGAATTATCTGTTTTTCGAACAATTTCTTGACTCGTTCAGTTAGCCTGGTCAGCCAATTCCCTGTAATTAAATATACACACAGCCAAAGGCACTAGGTGATTTACCAAATTTTATGCAATACACATAAACACCTAAAAATAAAAATTCGATGTTCTGGCTGAATGGTATGTTCCCGTTCAGGCTGAAACTAGGAACAGTGATTGTTAAATAATGTTTGTTGCGCAGAACTAATATATACGCAAGTATGTATTAGGTGTTGCGAATCTAGTAATAAATTAGTTCAGTTGTGACTAGAAGGATAAACCAAAGACAGCATGAACGGAAAGTATAATATCCTGCACATTCGTTTCTGGCTTACTGGCGACACATTATATAGTGTGAGTTAGCATTGAAGTCGCATTGTAGAAGTCTTTATATGATGATAGCTTCTCTATTGCTGGTTTACACATTCGTCTAGGAGATGTACGGTCCTATTATCCCACATTCCTCACCCAAATATATAGTGGTTAAAGGGCGTAATAACGGCTTCTTCTGATTAGCCGCCAGTAAGCACGAAACGAATGTGCATGAGATTATACTTTCCGTTCACTCTGTCATTGGTTTACCCTTCTGGTCATTTCTGAATAAATTTGTTACTAGGTGCGCAATACCTAAAGAAATATTGTCATATTTGTTTCTGCGATGAGGTTACCGATTATAAAGGCGTCCGGAACCGGACGCTGAAATATTTGAAATAAAGTAAAAGTAAAATCTTTGTTTTGCTATGCAAAGGCGGGGTAAGTAAAACATTTTCTGTAAAGATCATACTCTATTGACTCGATTTCATGTATTTTTAAATTAATCATGTGAATACATTTAAGTATATTTGCGATATCCTTTTTGTATTGACAAATCTATTTGTTAAATACTGTTTATTGCGCAGAACTAATATATATGCAAGTATGTATTAGGTGTTGCGAACCTAGTAACAAATTAGTTCAGTTGTGACAAGAAGGATAAACCAAAGACAGCATGAACGGAAAGTATAATCTCATGTACATTCGTTTCGTGCTTACTGGCGACTCATCAGTAGGAGCCGGTATTACGCCCTTTAACCACTATATATTTGGTAGAAGTATGTGTAGAAGAATATACCGTCCTATTATTCCACATTCTTCTACCAAATATATAGTGGTTAAAGGGCGTAATACTGGCTCCTACTGATGAGTCGCCAGTAAGCACGAAACAAATGTGCATGAGATTATACTTTCCGTTCATGCTGTCTTTGGTTTATCCTACTGGTCACAACTGAACTAATTTGTTACTAGGTTCGCAACACCTAAATCTATTTGTTGATGGTCATTTGAATGACAGTTTTTTTCTCAATGATATGTCATTTTTTTGCTTTAATATGACTAAGCATTCGTTTTTAAAGTGCGAACTCGCACTACACATTCAGTGAGATAAAAAATTTAAATAAAATTATTGCTTTAATGAAAAGCATTTTTCGCAAAATCCGATATTCTCTCACAAGTCAATGTGCAATAAAAAAATTATAGTGTTATTTTACTGGAAAATATTCTTGGTCATTATTTAATTTCAGATTTTTTTTCTAATTATTGAGCTGGCTAAATTATTCTTTAAATCAAATTTGCGAGCTTCAAGTAAACACCAATCCCATTGTGGTCGAACAACATAGTAAAACTACAGTAAGTCATACGTAGAGGCGCTTTTAGTCCTTCCATGAACATCATCAGAGTACGAAGGCAAACTGACTAGCGCAGATATAACCACATTTCATATATATATATATATATATATATATATATATATATATATATATATATATATATATATATATGGAAAGCAAAATTAGATATGCGGCTCTCACATTTAGTAGTCTTGCATACATTTTACTTGACTGGAAATGTTTTCTGCAAAATTTCTATGCAGTCACGAACAGTAATTTTCTGCAGTATTTGCTACACGTATATATAGGCAATACAGTTAAACAATAATTAATTGCGCGGGTGGTGGTAACATTTCTTTAAATCAAGTTTATTGAATTGGTGTTCACTTCAAGCTCGCAAACTTGATTTAAAGAATAGTTACCACCATCCACTCAATCAAATATTGTTTAAGCTAGATTAGTGTCAAAAACCGCACGAATCTGGTCAGTTCTATTTAGATACCGTCATCCGTTCTCACCTAAAGTCTCCAAATCGGTTTTGCTGAGCATTAACCACAATTTTAAATGGTCCGTAACATAATTAGTGTAATCATGTCAAAGGTTTTTAGTACCTTACTGTAGCTGATGAAAATATTTGTCAATGACTTCTTGAAATAAGTTGCTCCTGGCAGATTGGACTCTTCCGTTTTTCTTGGGTCTCCATCTAGAACAAGGTAAAGTAAATAGAAATTATCCATCCCGCACATGGAATTTACGACCTAGTCTTCATTTGCACCTACAAATAATTAGGAATATTTTACTCAGTTTTGCAGCAGTGAAGTTACCGCTCATAAACACTGTTATACTGCAGTGCTGCCAGTTTGTGCCTGTTAAAAAAATGTGAAATTGCAAAAATGATAATAATATTTGTCTAACTCAAGCCTAGGTAAATGTAACAAACTAAACTTTCTTGCTTTATTTTATCGGATGAACTGACAATAAAAATTAACGTTAATTTTGGGCACTGATATCTTTTAAAATTCCGCGGCCGTAATTTTAACACGATGGAAATCTTACTGGTTTCGATAGATATAAAGTTCATATTCATGCTATCTATTAAAAATATGAGCTGCGAATTACTTTTAGTGATCTCGCATATACTATTATTTATTGGAATTTCTCCGAAAAAATTACCAATCTTTCAGGACCAAAATGATCTTTAAAACTTATACCACATCATATAAGTTCTAAATCGATTCTCATAAAGGGACCTCTTGTGTGTATATATTTGTTTTTGTATACAAATATGAGACGCTTTGGACATTGTGACACATACTTATATAGTATTCGAAAATTAATATGCATGTGTGAATGTGTGCATTAATTTTTTAGTTACTTTTGTATGTATATTTACCCAAACTTATGTATTTCTGAATTTATGTATGTTTGAGGCGTAACTGGTCTAGTAATTTATATGCTTATTCTGTTAGAATGTGAGACGTAATAAAATTCATAGTACCCTTCTCATGTGCAAAAAGAAAAAGAAATTTTATCAGTTACAACAACCGTTTCTTTCTCATATTTTTCTCAAGTATCTACAAATAAAAGTATATATATATATATATATATATATATATATATATATATATATATATATATATATATAAATTGAAATTGATAAATAAAAAACCACTGATTGGTTGTTTCCTTATTCACAATATCTCCATGTTTAATCTTTTACATTTTGTCTGGCCTTTCAATTTATACATAAAGAGATGATCACTTGTAGGTACTTGAGAATAATATAATAAACGATTCTTATATCTGATAAAATTTCTTTTTCTTTTTGCACATGGAAAGTGTACTATGAATTTCAAATAATTATATTCGACTAAGAAGACATGCTAAAGCATGAATGTTTTATGGCTATTTTCCTAACGTGTCGGATTACTTGCTGTTCACCAGTACGAGTCGGCACTTCACAATTGGCTCGCTATATGCTTTGCCAAATGAAGCGGTATAAATGAAGGATGATAGGTAAAAGAAAGCTCTTAATGATTTCTTTGATGACAACTATGAAATGTCAGAACACGCCAAAATGCTTAACTGTACGTAATTGTAATCCACCGCATGATTGGTTAAATAAATTTTGGGTTTTCTTCTATTAATATTCTGCCTAATTTATTTAGATAAAATTTCTCTAATTAACAGTAACCAACTTAGTCTATTTAAGTTTTATACTCTCATAAGTCTAATATCTGCTTAATCAATAAATCTTTAAAACAGGCAACATAATGGCGCTGAGTTAAA